>JAQGBH010005173.1:0-14915 GCA_034698265.1 Sminthurinus aureus | reverse complement strand
TCCGAATATGACCACTAAAATGATAACTTCGATTTGATGTATCCGAGTGGTTCAAAGGTAAAAGAACCGCTCGTACATTAAATGTAATGGATTCAAAATTCGGAATTCGGAATTCCAAATCCACTTGTAGATTGTAGATTGTCACCCATCCAAAAACTAGAAAATGAAAATCCAAAATCCCTTTAGCATACAAAGAGTTTTCAGTGTTCAGTATTCTTCGAATGCACACTTGGAATATTTTCATCATGCTCGACTGACACTTTGTGGAATTTCATGGGCTTGTTCAAATGTTGTTCTTTGACTTGACTTCTCTCCTCCTCCTCTTCTCTTCTTCTCTTCTTCCCCACATTGCATCATATTTTCCATTTTCCAATTTTATTCCTCCCTACAATTTCATTCTTGCATGAGATTATTCATACTCGATACTCGATACTCGGATACTGCCATAATGGATAGTGGATAATGTAATGTCATTGGTTAGGTTTGGTTTTCATATTTGTGCATTTGTGTATTTCGTAACCCAGAATCCAGATGTATCCTCAATCTCCCAACTCCATCTGCATAGCTGATATTTGATATGTATTTTGTATTGTCAATTGTATCACACTAAAACATGCATAAAAATGCTTTTGCACGCATAACTAAATTGACTCTGTATTATGTATTTTGTATTTTGAGTAAAAAAACACTCAACATTCAAAACTCAACACAACTCAACAAACCACGATCCAGTGCATTATGTATTATGTACTTTGAATATTATGTAAAAACACACAACAAAACAACGCTGTGTGGAGCAGCACAAGCTATAGGCTGCAAATTACAAAGTATATGCTATACATTCTACATTCAAGTCTACTGTAGACTATGAAGTCAATCCAACTGCTAGTTTTTACAGGGGAAAAGCTAAATAGATTTGCTCAAAAGGGGAGAGGAAAAAAAGAAGTGGAAGGAGAAAGTACATTTTAACGGTGAACTGTGCCTTTTACAATGTACACACTACACACACACCCATATCAATTGAGTTTCAATGTTTTGATACGCGCTTATGCGGTCGTGGTGAAACATTTATCGTTTATCGGCTTGAATCTTGAATCTTGAATCAGCTTTTCCTATTTCCCATTCCCCATTTGGGAATGTCAAAAACCCAGGACCCAAAACTACATGCATGGAACATGGAGCATGGATATTCAAATATGAATTGCAGTTTGACTATGAAGATTATGCTCGTGCTCTTGGCTCTTGTGAATTGATATGATGTGATATGATATGATATGGTAGTAGTAGTGGAAGTGGTGGTGATAGTTGTAGTTGTAGCAATAATAATAAAACCCTTGTCCCATTTGTGACTCGTCATTATATCCGACGACTCACTCCTTACTTCATGTAATGGAAGAGTAAACGTGCTAGCTGTATTATGTAATATGTAATAGTGCTTTCCTATAGATACTAGATAATGTACTTTTCTTCCTATTACAACATGTTTTTTCACATCACCCACCACAAATGTTGTTCAATCTCATGTGAACCACTTTTTAATTTAGTTAAATAATCATTATTTAAATATTACCATTTAATATTTTGGAGTCGCACCATGCCCCATTTCATGTTTTATGTTTAAATTTGGTGCAAAGAATTTACTCGTTCACTATATTAGTGTACATACATAGATTTTTTATGTGTGTATTTCTCCCATTTGGACCATGTTTTTGGTCTGCAGTTCAACACAATAACTCAACGAGTACACATCATAACTTTTGGGTTCTAGTTTTTCTGGTCAGCAGAAAAACCAAGAACTAAAAAGAGTTTTTGATTAAAACATAAAAGAATAGAATAAGTATTTTTATTCTGCAATTAAGATTTTAATGGTCATCATTGAAATCTTATTGTAGTTTAATAATTGAGAAGACATAAAAGGAGAAAAAAGGAGTATTATGAAATATGAATAAACGTACGAATTGCAATTGACAATTCGTATCTAGTGTGTTATAATTATCATTCTATTTCCAGTTCCGTCTTAAAATTATTGAATTACACTTGTGTTCCTTTTGGTTTTGGACACAGAAACAACCGAATAAAATTAGTGCATAAAATAGTTCTAGTTTTTTCACACACCAAAGCCTGGGATTTTGATCGCAGCATCAAACGGATTACAGTTAGAAAAGTCCAAAGCTTTTTTGATGTCAAAGATTCGTGAATGTAAATGAATTTAGTATAGTTAAATATATTCTAGCTCATACTTCATATAGAAAATTACATTTGTAATATACCACAAATGTAATATTTACATACGTTTCAATTTCGTTATTACTTTTCCTTTTACCTTGGTCCTTGGTCTAGTAAAATCAACAGTAAAATATCGATATCCATGTCGATATTTTCTACATTATTCAACTTGAATGCAGAAATTGCACGTTACCCATTATTTTTGCATTTAAAATTTAAAATGTTACATGGAGCATATTGCAAAATCTTGTTGTAAAATCTAGAATCTAGAATCTAGAATCTGTCAGGATGATATGCGAAATGGAAGATTGGAGAGTTCAAATGTTCCATCGATTTTTGTGGGAAATTCAGGTGAGAAGGGGAATGAAGATGTAATGGATCTTCAATTTTACAGTCTTTAGTCTCTTGTCTCTTGCGTTCACCTACTTTTTTCTGGTACAAATATAAGACATGATATTATACAAATTGTATGAGAATCTTGAGTTTGTATGTTTGTATATGTGTGTATATAGAAAAAACCTTAAACGTTCAAGTTGCATCTTTTTAGACTCAACTAAGGTACCGTAGAACGCACGAGTACAAGTACAAGCAGAAGATGGAGATTCGAGATTCGAGATATCTGTTTGAGGGTTATAAAATCAATCTGTGCAGAAAAGTGGATGTAAAGCTATTATGTCGATTTCTCCGATTTCATCGATAGTTGGCTTGGCTTGTTCGTCCTTGGTTGTTTGAAGTGGCAAGTTGGATAGAAGGAGAAATAGTGAAGAGTTGCGCCTGAAAAATTGGTACAATGGACAATGGCACAAGTAAGTATTACGTATTTCCCACTTTGCTGATAAAAGGTTGGTTTTTTCACACTTTTGTTTCTAGATTCTAAATTCTAGATTCTAGGTTTTAGATATATCTCTGTATGTAAAATTACATTGGATTGTCCGTGGCCACTGGTTACTGGTTACTCTTGCGGACGTTATATTATATTATATTATGTGCATGATGCTAAACTTTTACAATACCAGAGGAGGTGAAATGTGTGAGGAATGTAAACGCTTTTTGAGGGGAACGGATTACAAAGGGTTTTTATGTATCATCGCCTCAATTCACATCATCTGATATGGGTAAAAAGGCTAAGAAAGCTGTTATGCAGCATAGAGCATAGAGAGTGGGGAGTGGAGAAGGAAAAAGGTGCATGTAAACACACGGTCATGTATGGGTAATTCGAATAATATCGCATGAATGGCGAAGGGAAAATACGGATGGGAAAGGGATAGTTTATAGTAAAATTGAAGCATTTTATAGCGCAGTACCTTTCTCTTTTACATGTATGAGAGATTTTTTGTGCATAATCATTGTCCACTTGGTACTGCTTTTTTCGTTGTTCCTTTCCTTTTATTATACAATAAATAAAAAATCCTCACTATGTGATGGTTTTGTGTCGCATTAAATCGCCAATGCTTGAGAATCCGGAAGCGAATATTCAAGGTGGCTACGAAAATATGGCAACAAAGCTGTCCAACGTACAGAACTGCTGCTGTGCAATTTGGACACATTACTAACTATAGTTTAAAATTTGTCCACCAGATGGCGTCATTTCGTAGTTCAAAATCGGTCCTCTAGATGGACACAAGGAAAGCACTGATCAGCCTCGCTTCCGACAAATTTCTACCGGTCTACCACCCACCACACATTATTTACATAACGAGAAAAAATAAAAGTAAAAAGCGGCAGAGAACAGACAGAAAACAGCACTGCCTAAGACTTTTTTTTCAGTTGTAGACTGGAGGAATTCTCCAAAATTTAGTAAACAACTTGTGAATTTCCTTACGATTTAAGTAATTTAAAACAGCGAGTTCATTTGTTCACGAGGTAAATATCTAGATTCTAGATTCTAGATTGTAGATGTGTGTAGCTATAAAACCCAGTACTGTATGAATGTATGTATGTATGTGCGTATCTACTAATCTACAATCCACTTTTGTTTATGGTGCGGCTGTTATTGTGTTGTGAAAGAGTAAGTAGGAGTGAGTAGAGGAGGAGAAAGAGGCGGTGAAGGAAAGGAAGAAAAATAGAGAAGTATGGAAAACAGGAGAAATACGTGGACATATAGCTATATTTATGTGCTCGGCACATAAAACACATTAAAAGCATCATGTATTGTCTGCTGCATGTAAACATACCTATAGGAAATACTTGAAGCCTTGAGGTCATAATAATCAAGTTGAGGATAAGTGGCTGTGTGCAAAGTGTTTTTCTCTCCTTTCTCTTTGTCTTTAGTTTATATTCTCTAGTCTCAAGTCTCGAGCCTGAATTGTCTATATATTTTATAGACAGCAAGAGGGAACGGAGGTTGAGTAGCGTTATAAAGAAAGAGATCACAGATACAAGCAGACATTTGATGGTGGAGAGAGAAGGAAAAAAGTAAAAGTAAAAGTAAGTGAAGGCAAAGGAAAGAAAGGTGTTCAGCCTTTCTCTCCGTTGTAAAACAATTATTTGGACTGGCCTGTAAAAGTAAAAGTAAAGGAGAAAGATGGATTTGGAATGCCATGTCACTTTAACGCGTCTGTGGGTGATCTTTCTTATGTGAATTGAGTCCATTAGCAGGAACAGAAATACAGCGAGACAGAAAGAGAAAGAGAGGGAAAACAGAGAGAGAGAGAGATAGAGAGAGAGTGAGTGAGTGAGTGAGTACATCTTGTTGGATATGTTGTACATTTTTACGTTTACGTATTTTGTAGATTGTAGATTGTGGAACCGTCTCTCTTTTCTCTCCTCTCTGTCTCTAGTCTCTAGTCCCTAGTATCTACAAAACCAGTGTCAATTTCAATTAAAGAGGAAAAACAGGGTCGGACGTAGATATTTTTGCAACCTGCCAGCCAATCAAAGAGGAATTGAGAAGTACAAGTACAGTGTTGAGTCTAGACTTTAGATTCTATACTCTATACTCTAGAGTGTAGAGTCTAGAGTAGAAATAGAAGAACATGGAGAAGGAGAAACAAAATGAAATGAAAAGAGAGAGGCAACGAAACGAAACAAGGAGCCAGTCAGCCATGCCAAAAACGAGAAAGAAAGAGGTGCGATACTTTTTCTCACTTTCTCTCCAACACGTTGAAAAACAAGCAAGGCAATACTTTTTCCTTGAATAAACTACAGCTACAGCCGTCGTTCTCCACTTTCTTGTCTACTTTCTCTTTTTCTTTTCCTCTCCTTTCTCCTTTCTCCTTTCTCCTTACATGGACGAAGAAGCAATTATTGCGCTTTCATTTCTGATTCCGCTCCCTTGTCTAAAACTTCTTGCTCCCTTTCCTATTTTGATTACACGTGTTTTCCTGTTCACAAAAATACATATGTAAGTATTTTGTAGCTAATACCCAATACACATCCAATATCATTATCATTATCAATATCAATATACCACTCAACTCCAATTGCTCTACTCTTGTTTTGTTTTTTTCTTGTCTGTTGTCTGCAACTTGATACCAAATTGGGAGTTGGAAGTTGTTTCATTATTTATTTATTTTTAAAAGAAAATTTACCCATGCTCCAGTCTTCACGTATTTCCAAATTCTAAGAACTTACAACTCGATGTACAATGTACCGTGTACAAGTTTAGTGAATCATTTTATTGTTTTTCTTATATATTTTGAAAAGTGAACGGATGAAAAAGGAGAAGAAAGGAAAACTTTTTGTTTTATTAATTGGTGTTTAAAACCTATAAAAATACTAAACTAAATAACTTTATTATACGACCTTTGTATTTTATTTTAGAAAATTATTTGAAAATGTAGTTTTGGAGAAACAGAGAGCGAGGAAGAGAGCAGTTTTGTACATGAAATTCACTTCCTTTGTTAAATTACTACTGCTCAGATAAATTCACGTGTGCTTCAACTTGCCATCGTCATCTTCATCTAGATCTTCAAGCCCATGTTGCTATAGTAGATGTTAGATGTGTACAGTTTATATAATAATAATAATGTATGTAATACGTAATCCTCCGGATGAAAGGAAATGACATGGAACAACTCGAACCTCTAAACTTCTAAACTGGAAACACTCAGCTCTTGAGTCAGATTCATAATTCATAATGATACCTTTGAACTGTCCTCAATTATCTTGCTGTACTTTTTTTCCACCCATTTAATTTTTTTGTCATTCTTGTTTAGTTTTCTTCATCTTTATCTTTATCAGGTCCGATTTATAAGATCCGTTTCCTTTGTTTTGTTTTGTTTGTATGCCGTTAGTCAATTTATATTTGTATTTCTATTTGTGTTGTGTTGTGTTTTGTCTTGTGTCTATGATTATTTGTCTGGTCAAGACAGATACAGGAGTTTGGATAGACGATAGACGGTGGAGGACGGACGTCTTCCCTGTGGTAATCCTTTTTTGCAAGTCTATCCAGCCAAAAGAAATGAGATCTACTATCGGCTTTCCACATCTTAAGCCCTTTCATCTTCATCTTCATTTTTATCTCCAACTCAACTCAACTCAACTCAACACAGAACAACACAACATAGAACCAGACAAAACAAACGCCATTTAACGGTGCAGGAGGAAGCAAAATGAAGAAAGAAAAAAGAGGGAGAGAAATAAATGAAATTTTTTTGTTACATGAGACTATTATATCCCATATTATTACTGTAAGTTGTAAGTTGTACATTGTACAGTGTACAGTGTACAGTGTACAGGGGAAGAGTGGGCAAAATGAAAGAAGGAAAGAAAAAAAGATCGGACACATTACACCACATTACATATGGGTCATATCCTCTACTCATATTTCTAAGGATTGTACATTATACACTCTACATTCTACATTCCATTTCATACTTTAGACACACAGAGAGAAAAGCACTAGTCATCTCATCCTCACATAAAGTAAAGTGTTGCACATTTCGTTTTTCTTCTTCTCCTTGTTCTGTTGCTTCTGGTTCTTGAACTATCATATTCATTGAAATTGTAGTTACTCTCCGGCTGTGCTCTCATCTCTCTTCTCATCTCTTTTCCTCTCTCTCTCTCTTGTCTTGTGTATTTTGTTGAGGGGCGAAAGACGGAAAAAAGAAATAGAGGAGAAGAGTAAGAAATACAGGAAACTAGAGGAAAATACACGAAACGCACAAAAAATACAAAAATATTACAAAAATGAGAAAAGGAAATGGTAAAAACAAAAAGGAGGGAAAGGGGAAAAGTAAAAAAAGTAGTGAAAGTTATACTCATGGAGAGTGAGAGAAGTGAAAGAGGGAAAGAGGGAAAAAGTGAGCGAGGAGTCTTTGGTGATGGAAACCAGAGTGAGCGAGAGAGAGAGAGAGAGAGCTTAGAAAATTTTCCTTTGGGATTAAAAGCTGAAATATTTTGTAAGAGATGGTAGATGGTGGAGCGAGAATGAAGGAGAACGGCGTGATGAAGATAATGATGATGATGATGAGACTGTCATCTCTTTCTCTCGCTTTCTCCGAATTTGGTACGAATGGTGTGTGGTGTTTGGTGCTTGGTGCTTGATGCTTGGAGTTTGGTCTGTTGTACTGCATACTGCATAATGTATATGAGTGTATATGAGTGGAGAATGGACAGATGGATGGATGTTGCCTACTCATGCACTTTCGCCGTCTTCGTTGGTTTCTTGGTCTTCGCGTTCTCCGGCTTCTGTACAATATATTGTGATGACAACTAACCGACCACCATAGATGGATAGAATAGACAGATGGACGCAGCTACACATGTCCAGTGTCCATGGTATATTCTATATACTATATACTACACATTGTACTCTGTACTTTGTACTCATCTCGAAATGGCAAGATTGAGAGTTGAGAGAATGAGTTAAAGTTGAAACACATCCGGATTTTTGGACATTTTTTCCACCGGTTGTTGGATTAGAACACAGAAACAGACACAGACCAGCCGAGACGAGCAAGTAAAACTGTATGTTGTATGTGTATGGTCCTATGGTACATGGAGTTGTGGTTGTGGATGAGATGGAATATCAGCACAAGAGGTTGAGGTCATACGCTGTCCACTGTACACTGAACACTGCACTGGCTAGCCAAAAACCAGCCAAACCCAAACCAAATCGCCTTCTTTTTTTGTTATACATAAATTCGGGTTTTTTCTAAGAACAAGAACTAAGAGCCGAGAACCACATGCTGCATGTGTGAGGGGGTAACACTAAAACCGCCTTTTTCTTTTCTTCATGTTTTATTTCATCTTTACCAGACCACACGTACTCTTACTCTTACATTTTTTTCCATGTACCAAGTATGAAGCACTCTCACATCCCACACACATGTACAATGTACATCCCTTATAGGGAATTTGGAACTAAACTAGGGGAAAAGGGAGCTAATGGATTTACGCTGCACAAAATTATATGAAATTTTCTCCTTCATTCTTTCCTCCCTTCTATATTCTATACTCATACTTCACACTTTATTCTTTACTACCATATTTTCCGCGCTTTTACTACATGCATACGTTTACGCACACGATAGTCTGTGTATCTGGATCGAGAATCGAGAGATGTGGATGAGGATGTGGATGGTCAATTTTTCATTGGCACATCCAACATCCAACATCCAAACCTCTAAACCAAATGACCGTGAAAAAATATGACTAGTCACTAGTCACAAGGAAAATATAACAAAAAAGCCCCCTTTCACATGCTTCCCTTACGCGGTACACCGTACAGTGTACACTGTACATTTTAAAAAATCAAAATATCTGTAGAACGTAGAACGTGCATAGCAAAATATGCGTATTATAACTGGAAAACTGGAAAATCCTCCGTCTATATTTTATAGAGAGGAGGAAAAGGGGCAAACGTTGCTAAAAATAGTCCTGGTCCGTTGTCCGTCCTTCACTTTCTTCCTTATATTTAAAACGTGTCTAGTGTCTAGTGTGTAGTGTCTAGTGTTTAGGAAAAAGAAAAGAGTAAAGCAGTGCAATCTAAAATGCAATGCAGTCGAGTCTCGAGTCTCGAGTGTCCAGCAAAATGCAGTACAATGCTCTTTTGTTGTAGTATACAGTCGGTGTAGTGTATTTTACTTTTGGTTTTTATACTTGAGTGCAACTTGGTATATTGACCATTTGTATTTTGTATTTTGTACTTGGTATTCTATGCATGTGAATAAAGTCGGAAAAAAATCGACTGTCCCTTGCGCCTCTATCTCTTATTCATTCTTCTCCCTTTATCTTTATATTTCTGTCTCATCTTCCATCTCCTGTTTTATAATATATACAAAACAACACAGACAACAGACAATGCATCATACATAAAACATAATATAGTACATGTGCTGATGCCTTGGAGAAATTCATCTATCCATTTCTCCCTCTCTTTTCGCTACTTGAGGCTTGAGAAGTTACTCCTGCTTTTGCTTGGATGAAACATGCGGTCGTGCATCATGCATCATGCATCACACATTGCACATCCAGTTCTACGATACTCCAGACTCTGGATTCTAGACTCTAGACTCAAACTGTAGAGTCTAGTTCAAGCTCAAGCTCAAGCTCAAGCTCAAGAAATGTTTATTCCTCTAGTATAATGTTATTGAAAGTGAAAGTATAGAGCACAAAAGAGTATGAATGAAATAGAGATGGATTCAGATAAAGTCAGAGTCAGAGTCAAAAGCACCAGGAAGAACCCAGAACCAGCCAGTCACCAGTCACACAGTGTAACATAATGTAATGTTCTAAATATCTATTATGCTCCATTCCACTTCTCCTCCAAACTCCAAACATGATTGTGTGTGGCTGTCCTCTTGATTTATGACTCAAACGAGACCAATCGAGCTCTATGCATCCATTTATACTCGACGTTCTATAAGTTGTGCTCTGTTTTGTACTCTACGGTTTGTAGGAAAAGTAGTTAGGTTTTGGTGCCTGATGAATTATGCGAAACACTTGTGTGTGTATTGTGTGTTGTGTTGTGTGGGCTTGTGAAAACTCTTGCTTTCACTCGCCCACACCATACCAAACCAAACCAGACCAAACTCACTACCCACTAATGTCTGTAACTGAAGTATTGGTGGTATTATTAAGCATATTCCACATTCTACCGTATAACTTGTACAATGCACAGTGTACAGTGTTTCCAGTTTCCAGTTTTGACTTCTGACTTCTGACCAATTCCCTTCTAAACAAAAACATACATACATACACACATACATGGCAATTTTATTCCTTTTGTTTCCCCGCAACTTTTTCTTCCTTCCTGTTTTTGATTTACATTTGTATTTTATATTTTGTATATGAAATTCAAGTCAAATTTCTATTCTCGTTCATACTCGAATTTGTATTTGTTTTCACAGTCAGAACTGCATTTGGATTCGGACTTGGACTTGAAGTTTCCAGCAACTCTGTATTGTGCTTTTTCCGTTGACCAAGAATTTTGATATTCAAATTTGAGTATTTGAGTGTTTGAGTAATGTTGACCAGGATCTCAACTTGAACTTGTTTTATCCAGATCTACATAGTACATAGTACATAGCTGCATGTATTATGCATGAGAAGGTGTAGATTGTAGATTGTAGAAATGCTGGAGGCGGAAAGTTCAAAAGCAAAATATACAAAAATGTATATTTTTCTCATGTAAAATTCCTCCCTAGACCAGAGAGAGTGTAAGAAAAAGTGAGTGGGGGAAAGAAAGTTTCTCCCAGGAGAAAGCCAGACCAGGAAGAAATAATAAAGACAAACGGGATAATATGAATGAATGAGAGAGGAGATGAAACAAGTGTAGAGTGTAGAGTGTAGAGAATAGAGATTATAGCAGAAACAGGAGCAGAAAGTGGGTGGAAAGTAAACGAGGAGAAAATAGGAGTGGGAAGTGTGAATGTCCAAGTGGAAGTGCAAGGAATGGCCTGAACAACTTGACTTGGTTGAATTGAACTGAACTACGATGGGCAAATGGGATTTGATTAGAGGTGTAAGGAGAGAGAGGAAGAGGCAGGGAATAGAGAATGGAAAATTGAGGTCGTAGTAAACAGTAGACAGCAGACAGTAGAATAAAGGTAGTGCTGTGGCTCTGATTCTGGCTGTTGGTTGCTGGTCGATGGACTGACCACCATACTTAATGATTTCAAACACGTTTATCCCATTCAATCCGTATTGTTTTTTCCTCTCCTCCAGAGCTGAGAGTGAGAGTGAGAGGACAAGACAAGGAGAGGAAAGCCTTTCTTCCCACATCACGTCACAACAGCATAATATGAGAAAAGGCATCTCTCCTTCTCTAAAAAATACTGTAGACTTATCCTCCATGTACAAAATGCACACAATACACAATACAAAAATAGCACGAGGAAGCTGCTCTGATTCAAGATTTCAAGATTTTAAAGCACTCTTCTCCATTAAGGAAAAACAACTGTCCTTGTTTTGTCCGTGTTTTCTCCCCATTCTCCATTTTATCCACACTTTGGCTTAATTTTTATCAATATTTTAAATAAAACCAAAGCAATCAACAATCAACCAAAACAGAGGCTTTTAGCATTATTTCCCGGCACTGTTGAAAACAATTGGGATAAATTGCGAATTAAACCCAAATTTTATTTGATTTTGATTTTATCTGTAGATGTACCTACGTTTTCCGGTTTTTCAGATTGTTTTGTAGTCCATGGGCAACGGTAAATAAACTTTCTCCAGATCGCTATACACGTTTGACGCAAAATCCATATTGACCTAATATTTTGTCTTGTAGCAGGGCGATATCAAACCAGAGATGACAATGACAATAAAAATATTTTCTTCCACGGTGTTATGTGTTGAAGGCTGAAGGCCATAACTTTACATAACAAAAGTTTTCTTTCTTTTTTTCTAGGAGTTTGGACAGAATTGGACGTGGTAAAAACGCGTGACACCAGAATACCAGAATCCAGAATACTCGACATCTCAAACATAATGCATCATTCAACAAGATTTGATCAGACTTTGGACGGTAGAGATAAAAGAGGTCGAAAAAATTGAGGGGTAATCATGGACACGACCTGTAATCTGTAATGTCTATATCAAATACGGACGACGGACAATGGACAAACGCCTATGTGTATTTTGGTATTTTGAACAGTGAACATTGAACAGGTTTATGATGAGGGAGTTCAAAATTCGTCAAGTTAAAATCCAAGGGCAAACGGTCTTTCAATAGCCAATCTTGTCTTGGTTTCAGTTTTCTCTTTTTTTTCCTCCTTATCTTGAGCTGTATATTATACTTTATGCATTATACTGTATATTGTATATTTTATATTCATTCAAAGATGTTGTGCTGTCAGCAAATTTTCCTTTACAATTCAATCTATCTATACACCACACCAAACGTGCATTCATGTATATATATATATATATGTCCAAGTAGGTTGTGCGTGTAACGTTTATAGAAATTTTTGTCTATAATCCAAGTCCAAGTTGATGTAAAAATACTGACTAAAGGATATAGGAGATGATCCCATGTATCAAAATCAAAATCAGAATCAGAATCAGAATCAACAACCACACAACAAAACAAAACTATAGACATGGATATCAAAAATCTGCTCAGTGCTCAATCCGTATAAAGCCGTAGCTATGGCCTATATATGCATGGTATACGGTGAATAAAAGCAAGTGTGTTATGTTGTTGAAATTTGTAGCTGATTCTTATTTGTAGTCTCGTATGGCTTATGATGTATGTTGTATGTCGTGTGTATCTGGTCTCTGGTCTCACATAGCTGCTTACTCTTAAACTTTCCCTCCATAACTATATGAGAATGTATAGACGCACAGAGTATAGAATGTAGAATGTTCCATGTACAGATGTTGTGTACTGTTTTCACTTTGGTATTTGTCTTCTACATTCGACATTCTACATAGAACGCAACTCCATTATTTTTATGTTTTGCGATTTTTGCTGATGTGCTCTGTTTTACGAGGCGAGACTTTTTTTCTCCTTCTCGCCTCTCTCTTTCTTTCTTGTCTGTTGCTGTTGTTGCATTGTGCTTTGAGCTTTGTGCTTTGGTCATTGTTTGAAGGATTTCAGAGAGAGAGAGAGAGAGAGAAAGAGGAAGAAATCTTTACTCTTTTGCCCCATGTTTTCTCTTGTTTTTATCACCCAAGCGTTTTTGCTCCGTTCCAATGATATTTTTAGACAAGTGAAAAGAAGACAAGGAGAAAAAACTGGAAAACTGGAAAACTGGAGACTCCATATTCGATGCTCGATAGTTTTGCTGTCCTTCTTACACAACAAAAAATTTCATTGTACATCTAGATTCTAGATGATCGTCCGTCTACTATCTACTATAAAAGGATAAGACAAGAGAGGAAACAAAAAATCCGAGGTCGAGGTCCACATATGCTTCACATGTACACCGTACAATGTACAGTGTACAGTTTGAAGTGTGTCCACCAGTAAATTTTCAACTGCTTTGTGCGTACAATATACAACTGTGTCTAGTGTCTACACTACTCATATAATATAATATACTGATATACGATAGAGCACAGAGCGTAAGAAAAAGCCCATGTGATTATGATTACTGTGAGAAATGTAGACCTGCAGATGCGAGATGTGAGACGTGAAGACGAGTTGAACACAGGATAGCATACAGAGTACCAAGTATAGCGTATATATGATGATAGATGTAGATATATATAGATGTCGATATTCATATAATACGAAGGAGGGTGTTACAGAGACAAGTGAAGGAAAAGATATAAATATAAATATGGGGTAGACTTTTAAGAGCCTCCATCAACAGAAAAATGATTTTTCTCCGTCCATTTCTCTGCATGCACTTCTTCCTCACACGTGAACGTATTCAGAGTAAATGGTAAATGCTCACATGGTAAAAAATATCTTTTCCTTATTTGTAAGCATAAGCTTATCCCTTCATTTCATCCACAGTCTCAAGTCTCAAGTCTCAAGTCGGTCTGGTTTGGTTAGTTGCTTTCCCCTTTCCTCTCTTCTGTACTTCTTTACTTCATCTTTTTGCCCATCTGTCTCGTTCCTCGTTCCTCGTTCCAATCCAAAATCCAACCCTACATGTATGTAAAAAAATCTTTTCACTTCCTCCTTCCTCCTGAAAATGTGCCTTGACTTGCATCACTTTTCTCAACTTTTCCTTGTCTCATTCCATTGTACTGTAAATTGTAAGTAGTAAGTAGTTTGGAATACAGTAAGTACAGAGAACAAAGAGCGAGCAAAGAATCGAGAATCAGCCAGCCAAGCAATAGTCAACACATTACATAACACACTCGTGTTATTATTATTATTTTCTTTGATTTTTCCTCATTTTTTCTCCCTTGTTCTTGTAGTTTTTCCATTCTCCATGCAATTGTATGGCACAAACTCTGGTTTCTCGTATCTCGTGTATGCGTTTACTTTACTTACCCATCCACTGCTGTCGTAATCCAAAGTATTGTCTACTTGTCTAACAAGTTTTCTGCTCCCTTTGTTACAGACTAGAGAAAAAACTGGCTAAATTCTGTATTCTCTCCCATATTCATATTCTGTTTACAGTTTTCAGTGTGTAAACCAGAAATTTTTCCTTCATTTTTACGAATATGAATATGAATATGCATCTGCACAATATGCGGAATCCATAGGGATTGCGTATTAAAATATGATGATGATGGTGATTTTGGTGATGGTGAAAGTAATGATGACAGAGTTGGTACCTCTACTCTATTTTTCTAGAGGTAGAGGCAAAAATAGAGGTAGAGGCTCTGTTTTTTGGAAAAAT
>JAQGBH010005172.1:0-14916 GCA_034698265.1 Sminthurinus aureus | reverse complement strand
TATATATTATGTTCTGTCGCATCGATGCGTTCATCATGACTATGTTTTGCTGTTATTATGTACTGCAGTGGCTATACACAGTGATTGAAGATTGAAGTAGTAGAAGGATATAATATTATTGTCATAATTGTGATGATTTTTGTTTACTGTTTACTACCATTTTTTTTTAATAGACTTGCGTATTCAATATTCAATTAGGATATTAAGTATGCGTTCTCTGTCTGTCTTAGTATAATTTATCAACGATATAGTATAACTATAATTTATCCGATCAAGTCATCAGTGTCAATGTACAATAAATGATATTGATAAACATGGATATTTATATGATTCACTGTAATGAGTTTCTGTTGTTTTATAAACAAGGTACATGCATTATGTTGATGATGTATTATTATGATATGAAGGGCTGCCTTTCAAAAGTACCTCTGGTTATGTACACACTGTGTTAACAGAGTTTGTTACCATTGAATTAAAAAAAATCAGAGGTACTTTTGAAAGGCAGCCCTTCATATGTGTTTATTAAAGTCAAATAATAATTGCACAAAGTCCAAAAAAAAATAAAATTGTATAGTGTATAGTAAATAATTATTATTTAGAAAGACATGGTAGATAAAGAAAAGTCCACGTATTTACATGATATGCATAAAAATAATGCTCATAATTCATAATTATAATATTTTTTTTCTTTCTCTCTTTTGTAAAATAATCCTAGGTCACGCAGGCAAAATGATCCTGAGGAACTAGGAAATAGAGTAACCAAACTGAAGAGACTGAAAAATGGATTTACTAAAGATGACCATGTGACTACAAGATCACAAGCCAAAAATCGAGTATCTAAAACGAAGAAAAGTTTATCAAAAAGTCTTAAACATAATAATATTACTAATAGTAAATCACCTCCTCTTTCTAAAAAAGGAACAAACACTACTAGTAGCAACAAACGAAGCTCAACAAACGATAATAGTAGTAGTAGGAGTAGCAGTAGTAGTAGTAATCATAATACTAAGGATGCTAATAGTGCTGCTTGTAGTAAAACATTTAAAAGTAGTCGTCTCAATGGTGTAGTTCGTTCAGGATTTGCCGGAAGGAGATTGAAAATTCATAAAAATCGAAGATTACATGGAAGAAAATCGGTCTCTGAAGAGCTCGTTGCTGAAAGAAGAGCAAACAAAGAGAAAAGCCTTGATTGGCATTTCAGAGTGAATGGAAATCGTTTAGATCATGCAAAAATTGCTGGTTCTTTAGGTGACAAAATATTGAATAAAAACCATTCAATATTTACCCATCATCGCTATCAATTTCAAAACAATCAATTTGAAGGGAAAAGATCAGAAAGAGAAAGAGTTGCATTTCAAAGAGGTAATTCAGACACGTTTTTTATTTTTGTTTTTTTTAAAAATAATAGTTAAAATATTGAATTGATATATAGAGGCTTAAATTGAGGCTTCCAAAAAAAAACTAAAAAAAAAAATGTCTCATGTATAATGTACAGAACATTTTTGTTTTGGGAAGATAACCCACGACATTTAGAGAAAACCCCGTATAGCGAAAAAACAATGTAAATATATATATATTTCTATTTCGTTATTTAGCGGTTGCAGCCGAAAAACGAGCAGATAGAGCAAAAAAGCGAAGATCGGCGTTGTGGGTCCTAAACTGTGAAGCTGAATCATTTCTATTTGGGCAAGTTTATTTTTTATTTCAGTAATAAAAAAAAGTTATAACAATCATAATAATATATGACGGGTTTGTACTGAAGTGAAAATACAAATGCAAAAAAATCTTTTGGAAGCTTATCATGTTCTTAATTTTCACAATAATAATAATTATTCTTTTTATTCTTTATATATATAACAGAGAGACAGCTGCAGATAAACATGAAGTTGAATTACCTCCCCTATCACCTCCACCAAAGAAAATGTATACCTTATATAAAAATGTAATTACTGTGAATTGAACACATAATATTTTATTTATCAATGTTTATATTATCATGTTTTTTTCCTTTGCATTACTTTCAGACGTCAAATGCGAACAAATGAATTGGGATCATTACTTAAAGAAAGGTCACCAACTCCTCAATTAACAAAACTTCAATATCAACAATATCATTATTATGGCGGTAGAAATAAATCGATTGTAAACCCAACAGTCAGGGACAGCTCTAGTAACAATAATGATAGTAGTACTAGCAGTAGTGTTAGTAGTAGTACGTGTCGATCTCCTTCTCCAAGTAAAAATTCCAATTCATCAAATTCCAGAAAATTAGTAGTAGATTTTCCAGGAAAAGATCTCAGTGTTGGCCTCAGTGTTCAAGTGAAAGACAATTACATTGATGAGATTTTACCAGAACTATTGGTCAAGGAAGATTATAAGGATGAGCTTATGTCTCTTGCATCTCCACTTTCTTCATCTCTTGGATCACCAAATAGTTATTCAACTGAATGTAGCAATTCACAATCCGTCCGAATTCAAAATATTCTAAATTCTATTGAACTAAAATTTTCTTTTGAGGTAAATAATAGAAAAAATAAATTATACTATGCAACCCTATACATTAACTCATCAATTATTATTATAATAATTCAATACTTTTTTAATACTAATGATTTAAACATTTCTATGAGTATTCATATTTATTTTACATTATTTTTTTTTTTTTATAAAAACTCTTGAATTTTGTAATAAACAAAATCATAATTATTATAACAATTTCATACATAAACTAAAGAAACACAACATAGTATTGTTATGTTCAATAATAGTAAGTCAATTTTAATGTAAACTTTTTTTAAATTTTGTTTTTGTAGGAGATTCCTTTAGATGAAGTTTGGTATTCAACTTTCCAGAGGCAAGAAAATCCGGTAACTTCAGCTAGCCTGAGTCCAGCTGAGAGGCAACAATGTTATAAATATTTTTCATCTTTAGCAAATCCTCCGGTGCTCTTACCCTATGAAACAAAATTATTACAACAAAATCAACCTCGATCTCTAACTAAAAGAAGTAGATTATCACGACTACCTAGGAAATCTCCACGGTGTCATGCGTCTACACTTGCTATTTTATCTTCACTAAAACGTGGAAGAAATCGTAATTCGGTATTACTACAATCATCCCCTCTTGTATCTCCAACCAATTCTTCTACCTGTGCTTCATCCCCTCTTCCTCCTCCTCAGGCCTCACCTGGATCTACAACATTAACAACTGATCCTCTTATTACAACTGCTATATGTCATCCTTCCCCAACTTTATTGTCAACTAATACTACTACTACTACTACTAATAATAGCACATCCAATAATAATATACCTATAATAACTGTATCAACAGCACCACCACAACCACCACCATCAACATCATTATGTGTAGATATTGTTAACCATCAGGATAATAATAATAGTATGGTAACAACACTTTTATCTCCAAAATCACCAGAAAGAAATATTTCATCACCTACATCAACTTCATCAGAAACATCCTCAAAATTAAAAACAAAATCTAAAAGATTTAAATATCGTTCGTCAACTAAATTAGCAGAATCTAATTTTGTTACCTCATCACTTGCAAGTCAACTCAATTACCATCATACAACATCAAACCGTAATCAGTTGACCGTGAATAGTTGGCGTACGTATTCTGTTACAAACCGATCGTTACCACCAGTATCTCCCCCAATGTTGTCAACAACATTGTCACCATCACCATTATCACCACTTTCTCCATCTTCACGTCCATCATCTCCAAATCGAATACGAGATATAAGTGCTACTCAATATTTATGGGATTCAATTCAATTATTATCAGACCCGTATGTAATTCAAGTGTTAGCTGGAGATAATCCATCGTCTCCAACTTCCAACAATAAAAATAATAATCCAAAATCTTTAAATAATAATTCTTGTTCTAAATTTACAAGTACTACTACTACTACTACTACTAATAAAAACTCTTTAAAAGATACAAATAAGGAAAGTGTTAATAATAATAACAGAACTGTGACACATAATGCTAGTAGTAGTAGTAATTCAAAAATGTCAACACCTCAATCTTATAGTAGTAGTATAAGTGATTCTTCAACAAATAGTAAAGTTCCAACACCTAGAAGTTCTCCAAACTCTAAAACTTCTCATGTTATTAATAATATTAGTAATAATAATAATAATCATATAAACGGTGTAAAGTTAAATAAGTTTTCTTATAGTCAACCTAGGACATGTAAATATAAAGATAAAAACCAACAACAACAACACGTCGTAGGAAATAAAATTTCGTCACCAAAAGGATCACCAAATAATTTAATATACAATAATAATAACGATAGTAGTAATGATAATAATAAATGTAATAGCAATAGTGTCAAAGATAAAAGTAATAATGAACCTACAAAAATTAAAAACAATACTTATAAACTGTGTCCCAAGAACAAAAGTGTAAATAATATAACAACAGCATTAAGAAATGGACTATATAGGAAGTCTCCTAGAAAATCGATCGAACCAATCGTTCTCGTCTCTGATATATTTAAAAATAAGCAAAATGGAAGTGCTAATAATAATAATAATTGTAAAAAAGTCACCTTAAAATCATCATCTGGAGAAAAAATCAAGGTGGGTTCATTGTCTGCTCCCATCATGAATAATAATAGTAGTCAATCATCGGAGCAAATATTATTTCTTAAAGTTAAAGAGCTACCTCCTCTCCCTGTATATCCTGTGTAGTTATTATGTAGTTATAGCACCAAAAGAGGATTCCTTTTTCAAGGAAACTTGGAAAAAGTTTTATTATTATTATTATTGTTCGTTATTGTTCACTGTTCTTGTCAGTGGTGATTGAATTGTTGTTGTTTCAATTTTTACCTACCGTCTTTCGTCTTAAGAAGTAAGTCTACTGCTACATTGTTTTTTTTTTTGCATAAACAAAACAGTTTGACACGGATTTTTTTAGGACTTTATTTTTCAATAAAAAATTATTGATAAAAATAAATTAAACAAATTACAATACATTAAACAGATGATAGGTACAGACATATATTCAAAATTTCATAAAATCCAGGTAACAAGCAGAAGGACTAATAAGGGAAAACGAATAATTAATTTGTTAGCTTGCCCTCAAATTGGTTTGGATTTAAACCGTAACAAATAAAAAGTACAACTTAAATTAAAATTATTGTAGAAATTATAGTGATATAGTATCAATTATGATGTCTTTTGTATTTCTTTCAATTAAGGTTTATTTTAAAATGTTGTTATAATATTAATATGTTGTTGTTGTTCCAAGGCCTATCATCATTAGGACGATAGAATTTAATTTTCTTTTATTAGTAACTAACATAAACATTATATACTTTATTAGTTATTATGTAGTACTTTAGTAACATTATTATAATTATAATGTTATACGTTTATATAAATTTCAAGAAAAAATTAATCAAAAGCCCTGAGATATGTTATTTATTTATTTATCACGTGACTATTTCTACTCTGAATACCAAAAGTACATAATATATATTTACTAAATTAAATCTAGTGCATCTTGTTTTTTTTTGTTTTTGAAAAAACATACTGTTTTTCAGTTTCATTTTCAGGAAATTTTTGTAATAACATTAATACCAATACGTTTACTTTGAATTTTCACTGGAACTAATATATTATATTGAATAATTATTATTAATGATAAACGTTATGCATTTTTTTGTTATGAATTATGAAAACATTTTATTTCGTATGAACATGTGATGAGACGAGATAGTGTTGTGTGTAGTTTTTAATTGACCAATATCTTATAAAATATTACTATACATTGTAATATTATGTACTAGTAGTTGTAGGTAACTTTTGCTTGGTTTTTTTTTGTATCGAGGACAATTATTGCAATATACATAATTTATACCAGATAAATATTATATATACGGTATTTATTTACAATATAATTACAAAAAGTACACACTATATATATAATGTTATACTATTCGTATTATACGGACGATAAAAGCGGTACTATAAACTATAAATGATAAAACTAGCAGTACACCTCAATGTCATAATAATCTTATTATGTTTTAAAAAGTATTATAGTATAATTGTAATTAAATTATTATTGTTATATTTTAGAAACAGGTCATATCGATTGTAGATTTTACTATAGGGTTTTGTAGTATTGATAGGTATATATTAGTAGATTTAGAAATCAAAAATTATAATATATTTGGAAAGATGAATACATTCAAGTTGTAATATGTATTTGAGCATAATAAAAATACTTATTATAATATTATGCCTTTTTTGTATCTTTTAGGTACATTTTTTACCCACTGTCATTTTTATAATACTTTATATATATATATATGCGATACTATGTAACCATTTTGACTTTAAATTGTCATACTACATAAATGTTACAAGATAATAATTATAGGCAAAAAAAGGTGATCAGTTTATAGAACTTTACGTTCTTAATCCAACCAAAGTTCGTTTTCAAATACATTATATTATTATATTATTAATTATTATAATATTTTACATTTTACTGACCTAAAGCATCTTTACGCAATTAAAAAATAATTTCTGAAAATACAACATAAACTTCTCTTACAGTATACATATACATATATTTGATATTATGAAACAGGTTTCTTCTGGATAAAATTCTACATGAGTACCAATCACATTTATTTGGCACTGCAATCTGAGATCGAATTCTCCATCTGCATACATATACTACATACATCATAAATAATAAAAAAATATAGGAATAATAACGAGCTCATATATTAGGCAACACAAAATATGGAAAACAAATCTATTTAATATGTATTGGTAATTGGTATATTATATTTTATGTATATATACCAGTAAACCAGTGTACGTAATCATTTTATGATTACCTTACCCCTTGTAATAATAATCATGTATCAGAGATGTGTTTGTTCTATAAATTGTATAGTGTATGCAAATTTATTTTAAGACGGGATGGATAACCAATTTTTGTTACCATAATATACCGTTATCTGTAATTTGTGATTTGGTGTAATATGAAATATATATATGCTGAACTTAAAAGAAAGAAAAAAAAAAGGTATTTTATGAAACAATTGATGTTCTATAAGAATATATTCGTAAAAATTGATACACTATAATATGCTGCTTAAATGTAAGAGAATTGTATTAAGCTAAATATACCACAAATTTGACCTTTTCTGTAGTAGTAGTCGTGTAGTAGTGACATAGAAGTCAGATAAAAAAAGATTGTCATATTTATCTTAAAAGCCGGTTAACTGTAGTATATACTATTCATGCTATTCATTACTATACTTTGAAAGTAAAAATATGGCATGCTGTTACACATAATATTATTATGTATTTTTAAGTTAGAAAATGAAACATGATGTGTACTGTTGAATTTGTTCTGTTTATGGCATTAAAATGCATTTTTATACCATTCGCCTGTACATATTATGTATGTAAATCGTACATTATATTAGGACGCATATGATAATACTAACTAACATTACTTGATATCTTTTTTTATTGGTTTTGGGAGGTTAAGGCTAAATCTTAAAAAATAAAAGTGTAATAATATTATTATTATGTGTAGACTAAATTCTTTACTGTAACTTGGATTTATACAAACATGACGACATAAAACGATTGTGTACGATATTAGAAATATTTTATCTATACAATTATTGGTGAAAAGTAGTGTGTACTCTGTATCTATTTTTAAGTGGGAAAAATCTACATATTTAACGGTATATATATATATATTTAAGATGATTTGATGAAAAGAAAACTGAAAACTGTACCATGCGAGAAGATAAGCAAAAAAAAGGAGAACGTATTCACATTTTTTAAACCACTGCCAGTTTGTTGTAAATACATATGTTATGATACAAATGCTGTTTATTAATAAAAGAAAACGAAAATATAATGTAATGTCAAAACTCTTTATTTTATTTCCGTGCATTCAGTTTTTAAAAAATTAATTGCATATCTACATACTTCGTATTCAGTCCGCAGTATACATTATGAATACATGCGTATTTATGCATTGATATTACATATTATGCAGGTTTTGTTTGTTGTCACGATTTTTCAGTACTAGACTATGAAAACTCTCATGAACATCGTTTATCGCATTGTCATTTGCACATATATTTTATATGTATTTCTGAATGTTAAAACATTAGAAAAAACCAGGCATCGATAAAGTACTAGTGTGAAAGTACAGGGGCTAGTGCTTTTTCATAGTCATTGGTTACCAGTACAATAAAAAATCACTAGGCCCTGCACTTTCACACTAGTACTTTATCGATGCCTGGAAAAAACATAACATGAAATGAGTAAAAAAGAAGAAGAATAGGACCATACCAGTATCCATTGTACTTGCATTGTGCTTTTGCTTTTAACTTTTATTGTGACGGTTGCTATGGAAAACATCACAAAAAACGTACAATAAAAGTTAAAAGCAAAAGCACAATGCACAAACTCATCATACTGGTATGGTCCTAATATATTTAATTTTTTTTAAAAAACGTTCTTTAATCACTTTTTCTCTTCGATTTTCACATTTTTAAGCGAACAGTTCCTCAATTATATTAATAACAATACATCTTTTTTTGTGGGTGTATCGTACATTTTTCCAAACATGGTTGTGTAACATATATATATCTCAGAGTTTTCTAAGAAAAATTTATTTATTTTGATGACTCATCCATAAGATTTGTATTGTAAATATGCCTTGAGTTTTGCTAGAATCTCTCATATTTCATAATATTTTTTATTATATATCTCATTTAACATTTCAAGATTCAGTACTCAAAAATTATTTACGTCATATTATGATGTATTTTGGTTTATAAATGTTGAGATATATTTACCTCTCATATATATATATGTATAACAGTAGCAGTATCATGTGTGTCCATGCATGTATAAGTATTTTATCTACTTTTCATTACATATATATATGTACTATAGAGATTCCCTTGTTTAATTATTATTCAATTAATTTATTTAGTTATAAATCATATTATGATGAAAAGTAGATAACAGTTAATATAATGTTGCACAATATATTTCGTAATAATATATTCTTTCTATTTTTTTGTTTGATAATATACATTTTTACTTATCAGTTTTTAATCTCAACATTGGAAGTTTCATTCGAATGTTACACGTAAGAAAACCATTGTATTGTTTCGTGCTTCACATATTATGATGCATAATATATAATATTATTATCGTCATTCAATAACTTTTTCATTAGTGAAATGTTAATATCATTATGCGCTCCATTTTTCGGTATAACATTGTGACATAATATTACTATTTACTATATAATTAAGTATTGTGAAAAACATTTTTATGTGTGGTTGATGTGTTGTTGTGTAAGTTTAAAGTACATATAATATAGTGTATAGAATACTGAGGTTGCTCAAATGAATGGACGATCGTTCATTCATTCATTTGTGCAAACCCATTTTAATATCTGCGAATTCATAATACATATAGTCTATAAATTTGCGAAAATAAAAAACTGGATTATGCAAAGATTTTTGTTTTTTTAGATAGTTCCGTGTTTCGTGTGTGTTTATCATTTTGGCACTGGTTTTTTATTTTATAGTATTTTAGTTTTTACAGTACTTTTTAAGTAGTACCGTAATAATATAATATTATGTAGTTTTTTGTTTCAATTTTTGGACATACTATGAGTAAAACCATCGTCCATAATACATAATAAGAACATATTCATGTAGTCACAACACTTTTATTTTTATACATTATTGAGGAGAGAGGAGAGAGAGAGATAGAGAGTTTCTGTTTTTTATTGTTTATTTTATTCATAAGTAAAATAATATTAAGATGGTAAATGCTATATTTGATAAAAAAAACTAATTGTAAATTGTAACTAAGCAGTGAAAATTCCCCGTCGTATGCTTTTTTTTTACTGTGTGGTAGTATATGTATATATACATAGCTCATTTTGCTACATACATAGCACTTATAAAACAAGCTCTAGATCAAAGAAATTAGATATAATATAGTGTATAAATAATAAGTAATATGTATTCATGTATAATATAATCAATCATATCATAATATATTGTAATATGTATTCTGTACATGTGTTGCATAATAATAATAATAATATGCATGTAATATATATATTCGTCTGTCAGACAAAACTTTTGACTTTCTCCCTTGACTTTCACTTAATATTTTGTATAAAAAAGTCCAGTCAGAAAAAAACTAAATTATCCCATATAATATGTCACACATTTACATAAATACAAATAAATGTCATAAAAAAATCTTTGAACTTTCATCACAAACATATTTTCAATATATTATACGGGATAAAAATTATATGTCTGTTAAGTAACATGTATATATATTCTAGTATGTATCTAAACAAATATGTCTAAATGAAAATCTGCAAGGGAGAAATAAAATTGTAGATGTGGTATACATAATACGTTGCTCATATACGTTATATAGGTTCATGTAAACTATAATATATTATAATACTATTACATTTTTCACTTGTTTCCTTGCATAACAATTTTATACATATGTATTATGACCAGTTTTCACTAAAAATGCTACATAATATATGTTTGTATGTATAGTAGTAAATCTCTCATCAAAAAGTCTTAGTTTTCTAATGGTACAACTCACATAGTTGTCTAGTTGTCCCTCTCTCCAATACAGCTCTGAGCAGTGTTGGAGAAAGCAGAATCTAAATGGTACAACATGTGTTTTTTTTGTTACTGTGTGTGGGGACACAACCAATTCAATGATTTCTCTACAATAAAATTTCTCTCAAGAATATTTTACAACTATTATTGAACGAAATTATAGATTATTATAATATATATATATTTTTTGTAATATCTTCTCATTTGTAGTATGCTAGATAATATTATAATAGTCAATAGTTCTAACAGATCACATCAGCATCATGAAATAGCAAAACTTTTGTCATCAACATTGTTTTTTCTTCTTCTTCTCCTCTAGACCTTTCAAAAACTGTGGTATCTAGAGTTGGAGAATGTTACCGTATATCTCTTTTCATTTACCTGTTTATAGTACTAATCCATGTTTTTTTTCTTGTAAACACCATTCTAAACATCTGTGTATTATATTATATATTGTTGTATAACATTATTGTTTCTTATAAAAAAACACTTTAGTTTCGTATAATATAGCATTTATAGGTATATACTAATACAATATAACTTTCACTTTTTATATTTATATATATACGTCAATATAATATTATAACAAAGATTTTGTTTTTTCTCAAGGTTCAATTTTCAACTTTATTTTGTAATAATGTTTTCTTCTTTAATAATTCAGTTTATTTCAATATTTTATAATTTATTATAATTTCATTAAACATTCATAGAAGTAGGATAAGGTTCTTTAGCAGTAGCACTATCTGTATCATCTTGGCCTTCGGGCACGCCCCTCGGTTCATTTTCAGCTACATTTATCATACTATTAGAGTTTATTTTATTACTTACTACGGGTGTCGTATTTGTTTGAATATTATTCGGAATCTGTTGTGCTACATTAGCAGAGACAGTCCTGGGGGGTACTGCTGGAGGAGGATGCCTGATAGGAGTGATAGGAGGTCCATAATATTGCATTCGCATTGGAGGAAGTTGTTGAGTAGGGCTAGGCGTCTCTGGCATATTATTTGGATAAACAATTTTACTGTAAAATAGAGACAAAATAATAAACAAGTCGAATTAGTAATCCTTTATGTTATACAAAATCCAATCCATTTATTTTGTAGATGACTGAAACTATTTAAATATAACAAGAAATATGAACTCTATGTATTTAAAATATATCCAAATTACTTGGGATGTGATTCAACACTCATAGCTCCATAATGTAAAAACAAGGGCCTTCCAATCACATTTGGCACGCGACGAATTGTACCATACATCTGTTGCTGTTGTTGTTGTTGCTGCTGTTGTTGTTGCTGCTGTTGATTAGGACCTGGACATGAAACCATTTGAATTTGATTTTGTGACATCATACCAGTTCCATTAAGATTATTTTGTTGTATAGTTCCATAAATTCCTTTTTGATTTTGACTATTTTGTAATTGGGATGGATGTGGAAGAGTTCCATAAACGCCAACAGGATTACTATATAAATATTGTTGTTGTTGTTGCTGATGCTGCTGCTGCTGCAGTTGAATTTGATTTTGATTAAGTCCACCATTATTTAAAATTGTTGTACCATATTGATTTGAAGTTCCTCCTCCTCCTACAACTTGATTGTTTGACATTATAGCAACAGAACTAGGAAGTTGATTTATAGGTTGACCTTGGCATATAACCTGCGATTGAGGTTGTTGTTGTTGCTGTTGCTGAACTCCCGAAATTCCAGCACCAGAATTATTACTACTACCACTATTATTACTACTAGAACTAGGACCTAATTGAGAATTATTTGATGATAAATTTGCTGAATTATTAACTATTGGAGCACCACCAGGTGTCATCATACTAAGGGAGTTTGAATGACTATGCATATGATGTGGATGAGGTAATGTGCTCACACTCCAACCTATATTACAAAAGCGAGAGGGAGAAAGAGAGAACAAGAAAAAACATCAGTCAATGCAAAGGTTATGTTTTTCAAAAGTACCTATACTTTATACTTTATACAATATTATATAATGTAATGAAATTTTGATGTGTTCAAAGTGCAAAGTTGAATATTTATAAAGTATAATAAAGTGATCATGTACAAATCTTATAAAATAAACTTGTCACTTGTCACTGATAGCCAAGATAAAAAAAAACGTAGTAGGGAAAAAAAGGGTTTTCAATAATCTTTAATGTGGTACGTATACATTATACATATGTACATAGGTGTATAATAAAATCAGTGTCAGTAAAATGCCTTACTGTGTGGGCGATTGAAATTCATATAAGCTCCAGCTCCAGGTTCAAATGACTGCCGAATCATTTCAAAATGTGCTCTACTCTCATCACTTTGAAGGCCGGGGCAATTGGAAAATTCATATCTAAGAGCATTATCCATAAGTGATGAGCCGCCGACGGCATGGGCGATAGAAACAGAAGCTCCAATGCCAGCACCGATTCCACCGCCATTCTCCGGGACACGGGTATTTTCGTACTGCGACTCCATCGGAGGAATGGGTGTTTCACTCTTTCTCATAGTGAATTGTGCAAATATTTGATTTGTGGAAGAGAATTTTGGTTTTATTCCTTTGACGGCGGGTCTAACACTGTAAAAGACAGAGCATATATCATGAATCTTAGAACATCTACATATGAAACATTATTCTACAAATCTTTTATAGGGTATATACTACATGTACACATTTCAAAATGTATGCAGCAAAGGTTTCAAGAAAACGAGACACTTTATTTACAGTGTGTGAATATTTAAAGAAGTAATATGTATTATTGCAGTATAGAATTAGATTCATGACATTTCTTATAATTTATAATATTAAATTATAATATATTATATTTTGTAGACTATGTATTATTAATTCTTTCTCTGTTTCAAAGAATAAAAAAAAACTTACCTAAAACCATAGTCATCTCCACACATTTCACCATCGTATCGTTTTCTTAGCCTTTCTATACGACCACCAGCATCATCACTAAAAAATACAAAAAAAATAATGACAAAAACATGAAAAGTAGATCACACACACACACACATGTGTATCATACACATACACAGTGATGACAGATGCAAAGTTGTCACAGACAAAATTATATTGCTATGAAATTGAAACATTTATAGTCATCTGAAAACATTATAATGGTTATAATGTTTTCAGTATCAAAATTACATTATAATGAACATATTTATTATTTGCACACGAATGTATACCTAAACTGAGTTAACTCGTTATCTCCACTTTTTAGGCCTTCATCGATGTCCTCAAGTGTATAGCTTATTTGTTTAATTTTGGCTTCATTTGCAGAATTGATTGGTGGCTGACGGATAATTGCATTCGACTGAATAAAATTGCAGTCTTGATACATCTAAATATACAATATATTACGAAGAATTAGTAAGTCACATGATACATAATCAGAAACATACAAAGGATAATAATATTATTCTTTCCGTCGTAAATACAATCATCAATTTATAAATATTCCTAGTATTAATGTTTACAGTATGTTTTAAAACCAATCATGAGACAATAATGAAAAAAATCACGTTATATAGACAAACCAGTGACATGTTAATTGACTACACCTTTTACATATTATATGTTTTTCTCTACTACATATTTGACAGACATAATAATATATACAATGGTGATGATAACATTTTGATTTTAAATGTAGACTAACTGTTGAAGTAGATGTTCCAGCATCTGTTTTTCCAGTGTTAGTAGTTGTTGACTTGGTTAAAGTTCCATTTTGACAATTCTTCGTCGGCCATGTTGCAAAACCTGAGGCATTCGAATCACTATCATCATCATCTAGACTAGTGAGCCAACGTAGTTTTTCTACTAAAGAGGAACAGTCTGGCTTTTTCTTTTTCTCCGCTCTACCACGTAGAGTGGAGTCCACAGCCATTCGAATTTGTTCCGATGTCCTCAATGGAGCTGTACCTGTATCTTTTTTCCTAACTTCTTTCTTTTGTGGCTCTTCATGATCCGAAACCCAGGAACCACCACCATCTTTTGACGATACATTACTCGTTGAACTATTAAACAAATCGAACAAATACATGTCACGACATTTTATTATAATACATTATATATTAAATACACACATATTATTATGTCGTGATGAAATTCCCGTTTATTTCATAAAACAAATGACTAACTTTACGCCATAGTAGAGGTGAAAATCGTCGAAATCTCAAATTTTCAAAAAACCTTCAAAAACCTATT
>JAQGBH010005171.1:0-14917 GCA_034698265.1 Sminthurinus aureus | reverse complement strand
TAAAACACGGACTTGAAACTCTGCGAACACTGACCCATTTGAGATGGAAACTAACTTTAATGAATTCCGATACTGGTCTAGAGTCTCGAATCTTGAACATGTACGAGCAAAAAAGTTTACGAACCGTTATATTGAGTATTGATAGTTTTAATATTTCATCCAATATAGAATTCTGTCTACTGCTCAGTGTTCCCTCATCGTGGATTGTGGATTTTCTGGCACAAAGGAGGATACGAGACCATTTTCCTTCACTTTTTTTTAGTTTACTTGTTCGTATTTTGTAGTTTGTACTTTTGGATTTTGAATAATAATATTAATTTTTTGCTCCTTTTGATTGTTCAGTGAAGGAGAAAAACCATGAATAATTCACTCGGTTTATATTTACGGTTAGATTTGTCATGAATTATGCCATTTTTTTTTCAATCATTTACGTTTTATATTTAATCTTTCAAAAAGAATATTACTTTTAAAAATTGATTTCAAGTCTTTTGTAAATATGCAGTATGGAGGACGACAGAGGGATGCATAAATTTGAAATTCCTATGTAAAATGTACAATCTCTTCACAGTTGATACGTGCTACCTGCTCTACACATATTTTACCTTTTACCCTGCAATCTACACTAGTGATTTTAATGGTGGTCGTTGTCGTTTTTGTTGTCGCTATGTTGAGAGTTGATAAGAATTTGCATCCTGAAAAGCTCAAAAATGGAAGTGAACGGAAGCGGATGAAAAAGCACGAGCAGGAGAGAAGAAAAGAAAGAAAGAAAGTCATTGGAGTGGAAAGTTTCTATGCGTTTCCAATCTCATGCAGGATTTGTCTTATGAGTCTCGAGACTATAGACTCTAGACTCGGATTTCGAGAGATATTTTACATGATTTTACTCAGTTCATGTGAGTTGGAAGTTGGAATCGACGCGACAGTTTGATCAAAGTATGGAGCATGCAGATTACTCACTTTTTTTCTATTTTTCATTTGCATCATGTTGTGACTTGTGTTGTCTTGTGTGCAGAAATACATTGAGAAGATGATATAATTCCATTAGAGTAGATATGTGTAGTTTGTACGTTCAACGTTCAGGTTGACTAAGTTTTGGATCTTGGATGACCTGACCACAGAAACTGAGCATTCATTGAATACTGTAGACTGTAGAGTGTAGAGACTGTAGACGTCATCACATAACTCCCTCATTCCTTAATTCAAAATTCAGTTACTTCCATCTTCCTCTTAGGCTCAGTTCTCAAGTCTCAAAATGTACACTGCAGATTGTACGCTGTTTGTCGCAGATTGTACACAAAACACAAAACACAGACAAATAGAACACGTACCGAAGAAAATTGTTCACTCTTGATGGCACAATCAACTGTAAAACAAAAGAGGAACACGGATCTACTTTGTCTCTTGTCTCATGTCCACTATGTAAATCCGGGCCTTTTTTATCCCTCTCCGCACTCGCAAATCTCTCGCACAATTAAAAAAAAGGTTATTTTTTCATAGACTTTTCCTTCTCTTTGTCTAACAATAAGTCTCGACTTGTCTCGTATCTCGTATCTCGCATCCTTTTCCATTGATTATGACGCTGACTATCGTCTTAGACTCTGTCTGAATCCTGAATCACCATCATTATAAACAGCTTATGCATCTTTTATCGTCCGTTTCATCTCCTGTGTTTCTCTCAATCTATTTTATTTGTTTCGTGACTGTCTCAAGTCTCATCTGCAGATTTACATGTTACATCAAGATATGCATAAGTGTAGAGTGTACAGTGTACTTGAACCCGTCTGCAGTCTACAATGTACATACAATGTTACAAGTACAGTTTGCAGGTAAAAAGTAAATCAAGTGGAACGAACAGCAATAAACACAACACAAGACAAGACACAAAACAGACAGACGAAATAGATAACAGACCTCACAAGAATCCCTAGACTCTAGACTCTACACTTTGACAAATACCCATCGCACATCACATCAAATGCCCTGCTTTATTTCCTCATCTTTAATTCCATTATCTCGTCACAACATGGAATTTATTCAGCAGCAAGTGAAACCAAAATTGGAGTCTCCAGAATATTTTTAAACATTTGAATTTTGAACTTTGGATTTTGTAAAAGCTCAAGATTCAAGTCTCATAAGTCAAAAGTCTCAAAAGTGGAAAGGGCAAGAGAAAAATGTGGATGTATTATAAATTATAATTGTACGAGCTGGTTAAAGGGGGAAAAGGCGGATGAGATAGAAATTGATATGTAGATACAAAATACAAGTGCATCTATCTTGTATCTTGTCTTTTGTATTGGCAATAATTATAATATGCCGTTTCTGCTGATGATGCTCTGCTCATGTTGTTTCTGCTTGTACATGAACAGAAAACAGACGGCGAAACTATACAATATACAGCATATCGTATGGATATTGAAAGGTTTTACATGGGATTACATGCATCATGGATTGATTTTCAAAGTCAATCCGCGTCTTCTTCTCCTTGTTGTTGTTGTTGCTCATGTTTTTCTGCATGATTATGCTCTGGTTGAGAGTGGAGACTGAGATTGGAGATGAACTGACGGTAAGTCGAGTATTTGAGTATTTGACTGTGAACTGAATATGAGATCGGATGGTCGGAGAGAAGAGAGAATTGAACGACGTTTGATCGTCATTTTGCCATTGGGATGGGTGTGGTCAATTTTTGACCGATCAAATGTGTATGATATAGATAGAAAGATAGTCACATCAGAGCACATAGCGAGAGAACCAGACCGATCTGCATTCTGCATACTTATTCAACATCTACATGAACAATTTATTTCTTGGTCAATCCTCCACTCTGATTCTGATTCTGATTTCTCATTCAAATCCAACAAGCGACAACCAAATCTCACTCGCTCACAACTCAAACCCTACAAATTTATATAAATAAACTTTTGCAAAAGCACATCAGAATTTCGAACAAAGGATTTTCATTTTTCATGTTTTGTCCCATTGAATTTGGCATTCGGAGTCTTTTAATAATATCATTCGACTGTGTAAATTTGACACTTGTTGTTGATCCAGGAATCCGGGTACAAGGATAAAATGTGAAATGTTCATTTAGTTTAGTAACTGCTCCTCCATTTCCATTTCCATCCTTGACTCTTTCTCTCACTCTGTTCTCTGTTGGCATATTCTTTCTCTTGCTTTTTGAAAATTGAATGACTCAAGACTCAAGAGTCGAGACTCGAGACTGAAAGAAGATGGAACAAGTCATGTGCGTAATTTGACCAGGAAGCTGCTTCATCCTTCAACTTGTTACTTATTACATCAACTTGATTGTTTGAAACGGTATCAAGTACACTCACGAGAATCAAGAAAAAAGAGTTCAAGTCGGCAAAATGTCAAGTACAAAGATGCACAAGATTCCCAATGACTTTTGACTTTTGACTGAAAATGGATGAAAAGGGAATGAAAGGAGACGAGGCAGAAGTGGACGCAACAGGTAGAATCTAGAATGTAGAATCCAATGGAAGAAAAAGGCAGGGACGGGAAGAGAAATAAAAGCAACTCCTCTCAATTCTCAATTCTCAATTCTCGTATTCCAATCTCAAGTCTCAAGTTTACACGGCCTAACTATGTGTCGAGTGATTTATAGGGAATTAGCATACGTGTTAACAAGACACTCTTTGGCATTTACCAGCCGCCATGTCCTTTTCTCCTCTTCCTCTTTCTCTCTACCCTTAAATAATTTCCTGTGCATGTAAAACTACCTCCACTTTGTACTCCTGTATTCATCTGTCAAGGTGTGGACTCTCTCTCTCTCTCCCTCTCTCTCTCCTCTCTACAATCTCATCCATCAAGTCCCGAAAGCACACAACATCTTCTATCTTGTATTTGCATAATCATCATATCATTCCAAATTCTCATACTCGTTCATTTCCCATATTAAATTCCTACACTCGATACTCGATGATCACCAAAATCCAAAATAATCCCGTTTTTCATTAAACAAATCCTAAGATATTTTGTATTTCGTACGACTTTTCAAGTTTGCAATTGACAAGAGAAAGGAAAAGGCAAATAAATTACAACTGAGCAGATAAATGTTTCTCTGATTTTCACCAGTTTTCCTGTACTTTATAAAAACAAGGATTTTTTATGCACCAAATGCAAAATCTTTAAACATTAAAAAACCTTGGTGAGAAAGTATCATCCTCCTCGATTCTCGAACCTCGAATCAAATCTGGCTTCTTTTTTTTATTGCAATCCAAATTCAAAGTAGAAGGAAACAAGGAAAGTTGACTTAAAATTCATCAAGATCAAAAATCAAGTTGGAAATGCCGCAAGTTAAAAATTTCTGATTCGTATCTAGATACTACTTGCGATTTGCGATGCGATATTAAACGGCTAATAATAATAATATAGTAAATAGCAAAAAACAAATGAGTCCAGAAAGCACACATAATTTTCATACACACTTTATACAAATAATTTGGATCAAGAGATAAATAATAAATAATAACAAGTTGAAACTTGAAACTTGTCTGCTATTGCAAATCTCAATGCTCAATAAAAAAAACTAACAAATAAGTCATTACCTTTTTTTGCACTGTAAATATTAAATGGACAAAGTAGAACTTATCACATATAAAATATCACTTATGACTGCTAGATCATCACTTTTAAAAAATGTAGATAAATACACAATACAGAATACAGCAAAGGATGAACAATGAAGTAGAAAAAAATAAAAGAATAAGCCGGTCAATTAGAAAATGTAAAATATAAAGGGAAAATACAGAGACTGTGCACTGTGCACTGTGTGTTTGGCACTTGGTACAAAATACACAATAAGATTACAACTTACAATTTACACATGCTTCTGATAAATACATGCAGAAAAACGGAGTGGACAAAAGAAGAGAGAAAAAATAATATTTTATCACGATCCTTCCTTCTCCCATCTTTTTTGTACCAAATGAAATGAATGAAATCCAAGGAAAGGAAATGAAAGAGATTCTCTGCTCATTATAATGTTATGCAGTACGTAGAAAGGCATCTTTATGTTTCATGTCGAATGTGGATTGTGGATGCAAGTGCCAGAGGTAGAAATTAGAAATATTCCGTCTAACTACACGGTACAAAATATCCACAACCCGTCTCATTTATGATAATTGCACTCTCTATCTACAAATTATCCTTTCCATTCAAAATTCCGCCTCCAAACTAAACTGTAACGACCATCATCAACATCAACATCATCAGTTTCTCCGACAGTTTAGCGGACAAGAAAGAGGAAAAAACTCTATTTGAACTGTTCTGAACTTTGGGGGTATAAAAAGTAAAAGGCCAAAGAAAATCAAAACCAAAATCAAGGAGCAAGTCTGCAGAGGTGCATGTATTTTTGCACCTATTTTTTTACAAGTTCGCAGTACCCGAAGTTGACCCATGTCATGAGTATTGAGTATTGAGTATTATTATCCCATTTGAAATTTGAATAATTAACGTGAATCACGGACAACCGACAACAGACAACTTTTTACTTTAAAGTAGAAGAAGAAGAAGAAGATAGAAGGAGGATTCTGTAAAAAATCAAGTATAGATTCTGGAGGTGAGAACTTAATAATGTTAATGTCTAATGTTGTTGCAGTTGTTGATGGTTGAAATGGGAGTGAGGGTGAGAGCCACTTTTGATGGATGACTGTCTTGTTAGTGATTGTTGATTTATACATTCATCCTTAGTACTTATTACATATCATTATCATAAATATCTTGTCTAGATTCTGGATTCTGGTGTACACTCTACACTCGCACAGTTACATGATGGATATTATGCGGAAAGAAGGCTGCCGGGCAAGTCTACAGTCTACATTTGTGATGATGCCGTTTAGACCGTACACCTTCAAGTACATATTCTCTTTTCTCTTCCTTTCGAGTTTCGAGGTTCGAGTTTGCATATATATTATGCATCCCAATTAATTTTGAAATTATACCCTTTCACTCACACATTTTCTCTCTTTTACTTTGTTCTGGTTTCGCCTTACATTAGCTCACCAATAACATTAATAACATTGATATCCATTCACTTGGTCCATCCTCCAGAGTCGTCGTCTTTTGTCTAGGTGTCAAAACTGTTGAAATAATCATGATAATCAGGTTGTTTTCAGTGTCATGTCCTCACTCTCCAGTCTCCAGTCTCCAGTATTCAATATTCAATATTCAATGGTCAAATAATTGTAAATAAACTTTTCCGCCGTCTCAATATAAAATAAAAACAGATGCACATTGCACATTTTTAAAGACACATTGTCAACTAAACCATTTTGAATTTGGACTTTTGTCACGACTCAAATCCGTATCAAAGTAAATATCAAAAATCAAAAGTGAACGTTAAAAAAATTGTGTAATAAAAACTATCATGTCCACTGGATTTTTCTAAAAATTATACACATGGCAGATTCTAGATTCTAGATCCGCTTTGTATCGTCAATCAGTAGTAAAAAAATAAACAATTGAATAAAAAGTCTTCTCTTTTGTTTCATGTAAACGGATGTGTACATTGTCCATTGTACACATTCTGAGCAAGATGAAAGAATGACAGGCAGAGTTCTAGAATCTAGAATCTAGGTTCTAGATGGATGTAAAAGAGTGAAAAAAAATCAAGTGTGATGTGGAATGGTGAAATGGGGAATGGAGAAAATAATAAAAAAGGAAGGAGGATGTGGATACAGAGAGAGAGAGAGGGAGATATGAAGGAATAAAAAAGAGGATGGAGATCATGTACAAGAAAATTGAAATCAGAGTACATAAATTCAAGGTCAAACGACGGAGTGGAGGTGTGTCCGCCGCACGCTTCCATTTCCAATTTCCATCCTCTCATTCCCTCACCGAAAAAAACTACATATTACAATGATACGCGTATTTAGTATTTAAATCCAAACTCCATACTCTATGCACAATGTTATACAATCCAAGTCCCAACTTGTGCTTTGTACTTCTTCAGTCTTCTGATTCTGTTTCTGAATTCCATCAAACATCAAGTGTAAGATTTGTGTGCGGTTACGTACACTCGTGCACTCTCTCTGTCTTCTGTCTTTGGTTCTTTTCTCATCTGGAATCTAGATTCTAGAATCTGGACATGGCAATGATCATGATCACAATCTCAAGTCTTTTGTTGTCATGAAAGATATGCACCAGGATCCAGGATCACGAATCATCCAGAATCAAGACTGAAGACTCAAGAAAAATGAACAAGTGAAAATTGAGAATTCAGAAAAAAATGAAAAGTATCCCAAATCCCAATTCTCTACCACTTTTATTCCTCTGTAAAATGTCAAATTGCCAGTGAAGATGATTTACACCACAAGCTACTAAATAACTAAACTAATTATCCTAATTTTTACCAATATTTACAGTTTAAAGTATCAAAAATCAATTTTAAAATTAATTTTGAGATTGCCACAAGTAAATTATGCAACTTCAGAATCCAGAATCCAGAAGGACATGAAACATGAACCAGGAACCACATGCACAAATAAATAAATAAATGCAACACACTCTTTTGTATTTTGTAACGTGTTTGTCAAATTCTTCTTGGAAAAATCAAAAGTTGACAGTGACATTGACGAGGAGAAACAGGCCAGAGACGGACAGAAAGACAGACGAGAAAAAAGTAGCCAATAAAAGTCGAAACTTAAAAGTGGTTCATTCATTGGCGATTATTATTCATTCATTCATTTGTCTTGTATTGAATGTTGAATGAGAGTAGTCAATAAAAATGGAAATGGAGAGAATAAAAAAATAATAAAGGCTCAAGGTGCACTTCACATCAAGTTGCTCTTGTTCTTGCTCTTGTTTGCATCCGTGTCCGAATGTAAAGAATCCAAAGTTCATGACAACTATAACTCATTCGCTTTCGTACTAGCATTTATAAATTATCAATTCAAATATAAATGTCCGCATGCTCGTTGAACGTTACGTAATCGGTAAATAATCAAGTATCGAGGATCGAGTCAGAGATTGATTCATCCACGTCGATTCGATACAGAAAAAACATGGTCGTTTTTTTTCCTTTAGTTTTTTAACACGATTCATCAATGAGATGAAATAAGAAATGAGAATGCTACAATTTGTGCATGTGCAAAATTGTCATTGCTTATGTAACAGAATCGCCTGCATCCTTTAACCTGACGTTTGACGCTATAAACACACATGAAATATCAAATGTAATGTTCCAGATTCAAGTGGTGTGGGTTTTGGAAGCTGGAGAAAAAGGATTTGTGTGAGTATAATATGATGATATAAGATATTTAATGTACACAGTATACAGTATACATTATGCAGATGGAGAGATGAAGATGCTCATCATAATAAATCATTTGTACATGCAATTCAAACAGCACATTTAAATGTTGAATTCTTCCTTCCACCTTCCAGAGAAAATGTAATTGCCCAACAACAGCAACAATAATAATAATAATAATAATTAATCATACTGCTACTCTCTCCCTTAATAAAATATCTTAATTTGACAACTTTTTTCACACTTGTACTACATGAAAAGGGTAGAAAAGGGGCAGCAGACAGAAGACCAAGAAGAGAAGGAGTAGAAATGATAAATAATACAAATGTGCACATAAAATGTTAACATTTATTTATTATTATTATTATTATTATTGCTGCCATTATTCTTGTATCATGTATTACATGACTTTAAACATTCTGCATTCTACATTCTACACATTTGGACACATTAACATTCACAAAAGGTTCTTCCTCCACACTTTTCTTTTCTTGTACTTTATACTTGTATCTTGTATCCACACTTGTTTTGTGTTCAGCATGCAATTGAAAATCACACATGGAAATTGCAAGTGGATCTATTTTTTAATTTTACAAGTCATGTTAAACATTTTAAAAGTAGTTGTAATTCCTCCATTTAGTATTTACCATTCATTTTAATGCACTGTATTATTTACAATTTACGTTTGACATAGACAGCAAACAGTAGACAGTTGCACTGGCAAAATTCATATAATATTATCATAATCATATACTTTTGTGGCTTTGTATTTTAGTTGACAAAGTGCAGATAATAAAACTTAAAACTAACAAGGACGTGTCATGTGTCACAAATAAAATGACAATAAAACATGGCAATTACGTTGCAGTTCTGTTCTGTAATCTGTGGGTGGCCATCTTATGTTCATATAGTCATAGACAAACTGTGTGGTTCATCCTTCATCACATTTGACATTACATTTTATTACACAACTCCAACTCTGGATTTGTTTCTGGATTCTGCTTCTTGTTCCAGTTTTAACGGCTAATTAATAATTATTATGCAATTTTGAATTTTGACTACTAACAATAAGTCTGCCTTTCACCGTCTCATGTGTAATTTGTAATGAACCAATCCAATCCACTGGTGGAGCCAAGTGAGGATAAAACCCTTATTTGTTATTTGAGATTCGAGGAAAAAGGGAAACAATGCGCATAAAATGTATGGGGATAAACTGTGTGACTGTGGTTAAAAGGAGCAGACGGACGGACCAAAGCCGAGGAATTTACATACATCATCTCTCGTCTCAGAAAATATCAACATGTGCAAGACGTGCACATACACAATAAATAAATAAATAAATAAATAATACTACAGATACCAAGATACACTTGCCCATGATGATACACAATACACAATACAGGATGAAAAATTGAGATTTTGCACAATTTACATTTAAATTGCATCTACAACTTGTTTCCCCCCTTTTTTTCTGCGTACAATCTACAATAATAGCTGCTTCCATAATAGAGAATCGAGTATCGAGTAGAGTAGTAAAATAGTTGCGCATAACATAGAAAATACATAACAATGCTCTTGAATGTTGAATATAGAATAAAAGGTGTAATGTGTAATATTATGCAGAATCCAATTTGCCATGCTCTTAACTTGGAGTTTGGAGTAATGTGTGGAATTCGTCTAGCTTCTTGTTCTGCATTGATGCTCCTTCATTCTCTTGCTCCTTCTCAATTCTCAATTCTCACAGTCAGAGACACAAGACACAAGACGAGACATGCAGAATGCAGAACAGAAAGAGAAAGAGAGAGAAACAGACAGGGATGGATAAAGTGTCAAGAGTAGTGAAGAGAAAGAGAGACAGAGTTTTCTATAATAGGAATCTTTTTTAAGAGTGTATCGAGAATAATCTGCATAATAGGAATGCAAATACCAAATACAAATATGAACGACTAACTAGAAACTAGAAACTAGACTAGCCACATAATACAGTCTACAATACATAACGCCAAATCCCAAATACCAAATATCAACCCAAGTACAAAGTACAAACGAGTGCCTACACAAAATATCTAATGATGGTAATGATGAAAAGGATAGGTAAAACATTCTACTGTATAACAGTTGATTACAGGTACGAGAGAAGCAAGAAGCAACACATGAACAACCAGAAGAAGAAGGGGAAGAAGAAGAAGACGGCAATGATGATGACGATGATTGGGCATGTATATATTGTACAAATCCACAAGCTACAATCTTACAGATGTACAAAACACAAAACCCAATACACACACACACACTCGTTCAAAAATCAAAGGGTAGTGAAAAAGTTTACTGTAATGATCTGATAATATGCACATACAAACGTGTGTATTCTATATTCTGTATACATACATCAAACTGATACACTCACAATTCACAACTCACAATGAGCAACACATAATATAATAGCTGCAGAAAAATTCTTGAGTATGTACAACATATATTTTGATCATGTTATGATACATGTATAATGTATAGACAAAATTTATTGGTAATATTGACGAGCAAGAAAAGCTATACACAATATGCTTCACTATACCCAATACCCAATAGGCAGAGCCTACAGTATATAGTATATAGTATATATACTTGCTCATTGTACGTGCATATCAAAAGGATCATGAGAATTTTATCACCAGACCATTGGATTGGATTGGGTTTTGTATTATAATATTCCGCGTAGATACATGTATGTATCTAGTATCTATATTATTATTGTACATTCGAGGCTTGTGGGGAGTTTGCAAAGGTTTGACTGCCTGAGCACTGAGTACTGAGCAAGTGGCAACTGGATAAGTTGTCTGTTGTCTGAGTCTGATTCTGAGTCTGAATGTAAGCCTCTTGTTTGAGATTTGAGATCCGGATAGGATCCTTATTTAGTGGTTAGCTTTGGCAGACGACTCTCTCTACTCTTTTACTACCACTTCAAGTGCAATCGAGAATCGAGCCAAGTCAACTTGCTCCTTTTCCTCATCGCCTTTTATTCACCAACACCAACACCAACACCAGCATCAACATTCATCATCATCATTATTTATTCATTATCCATCCCTGCAAAATTCTTGATTTAATACTCCACAATTTAATTCACAGCAACCCCGTTCTGTATTCTCTGCGAAATCATAACCCGACATCCGACAATCGACATCAGCCTCAACTTTAAATACAAGTCAGTAAATAAATAAATAGTAACAAAAGTGTGTGAATTTTATGTGCATTTATCATTTAGCATTTTGCATGTTGAAGGGCTCAAAGCTCAAAAGTTTGCAAATTCTAAATTCTACGCTAGGCTTTGTAAGATAAGAGTCCCTGATAACTATTAAATATCAAATATTGTTACGTAAGACGTAAGAGAAGCTGTCTGGAATTCTGGACAATACGAAAACAAAGACATGTTGATAGAATTTTGTGTACGTATTTAATATTTAAATGTGTATATATACATACAAGTTGAATTCATAAAACTTTGAAAGTTTTGAGTGAGTTGCTCACTCAATTGACTTGAACACAGAACATACACAATACACATGATCATGGACTGCTTCAAGTTGCTTGATTAGTTGAAATTGGAATTGAACATGGCTAATAAAAATGAGAGAAAAAAAGGAGAAAAAAGAAGAAAAAGACAAAATATCCATCCGCACACTCCAAACTCCACAATCCACACTCCACGCTCTTGACTTATTCAGTTATTAATCTTTTCAAGGTGGAACAAACTAGTACGAGGAATGAGCAAGTAACAAGTAACTAGTAAAAGACCTCTTTGCTTTTTTCTAGTACACTAAAGAACAAGGAATCGACATGAATTCACTACTCACTCAGCGATACAGACTACAGACAAGTCAGAACCAGAATCTGTGTTCAATGTTCAATATATTCATAATATTGTTTATGAAACAGAATATTATAGCACACAAACATGTGTAATGATTTTTTCAAGTATGGAGAATAGAGAAGGACAAGAGTCAAGAGTCTTCATCTTTTCTGAATATGATCTCTGCATCATGCAGCATTAGGATGTTTCGATTAGTCCACCTTTTTTCTGCCCAATCATCATCATCCAGATTCAAGACGCAAGACTCAAGAAGAAGCACACGAGGATTACCAAGTCAGTCCTGAGGTTCAAGTCAAAATAAAAACATTCTGGGTATGTTTTAATTTACTAATTATTACTAAATATTATTATTATTATTATTATTGTACGAACACCTCAAACGTATTTTCATTTCTCAATTCAATATCGAGAAAAATCACTTTTTGCTTTTTGGCAGTTCATAATTATGATTTCCAAGTCCTGCTTCTCTGTTCTCTATATGTAATATGCAATATGCAAATGTTCATAATAATCATAAGTAATAAGTTGTAGGAATAAGACAACGGGAAATATTCACAGAGAATTATAGAGATTCAGATATCAGTAGAAGGTAGAAGAAATGCAAGACAAAAAGTAGCAGTAAACAGTAAAAGTATAGAAACAAGAAGAAAAAACTAAAAGAACCAAGAAACTTCTCATTGACATGAATCATGAAAATCGTGAAGACTCAAAGCAAAACTAAATCAAAATCAGTTGAAAAAAAAAATACCACAGAGTTGAAGAGCAAAGCCAAAACACAAAACAGAAAATACCGGAATAAGGAGAAGGAGAAGAAGTTGTAGAGGAGAATGCTCCAAGATCCAAGAGGATGCATAATAATAATAATGTGCAATATATTATAAATGTAGACGGGAATAGTGGCACACTCTCATACTTTTGTGTATTCAGTATTCAGTATTCAGTGCTACTATAATATATTATTACACCAGACATCATATATTATATATTATGATACAATGCCAGTCTGTAGTCTGTAGCCTCTGCTTCGTTGAAAAAGAGAAAATTGTAACCAAAAGCTCTATTCTACTATTCTATAACATAATATAGATTGTACAAACTACATACGTTTAAACTAGAAAATATGTATCATAATAATAATAATATATAATATAATATTATTATTATATTATATTCAGAAATATGCATATGTACAAAAGAAGTATAAGTATAGGAAAAGATAACATGTCATACCTGTTGTCTGTTGTATTTTGTATTATATCATGAGCAGCAGTATTTTGCACTTGTCGAGATTGCATAGAGGCAGACCAGACAGATTTCTAGATGTGTAGATAGTAGAATGTAGATATAGTCAAAGGATTTGAGATTTGAGTCGAGTTCAGTTGTGAGAAGCAACAAGTTGTAGCATTTTAGTTAGTATCAGAGTTGTTGGTATTTGGTATTGTTGCTGTAGTCAAGAAAAAAAAACACCGGGCTTCTTCTTCTACTGCTTGTTCATTTCTTCATTGTGTATATTTTATCTGTTCTTGACTCGGTGTCAAATGCACACAGTCACAACTCATTATTGGATAATAATATTCTGTTTTGTCTTGTCTTGTGTGAAGTGTACTCTCATTAATTTCTCCTCCCGCAAAATATCTTGAGCATTGAGCATGCATAATTTAATTTTAATAATATTGAAAGAACAAGAGAGAGGAAGATAAAGAGAGATCATCCTTTTACATTTGTTGAACACATACACTTGAATGTTGTATGTTAAATTTGCATAGAAATCCTATAAAGTAAGAAGCCGGTAACCTCTCACGTTTGACATCACTCATTATCATGTATTCTATTTTATTATATATATACATCTTCCTTTTCAATTTCTGTAGTCATTTGCTCATGTTCTCCTCCTTCCAAGTTCCAACTTCGTATTCAAACCTAAAACTGAGATCATTCAACAATCAACAACAAAATAATTATTATGTAACATTCACTAAACATTATAAATACAAAAGAGGAAAAATCATCCCCTGTTTTTCAATTCCTTTTCACAAAGACCGTATTATAACATTTAAAATGTAAATCAGAACAAAGAATAAATGAAGGCTATTTACTAAGTCACGTTTACTTTACACGTTACACACACACATGTCAAAACATCAAAATAATTTGTGATATTTAATGACTTACTTTTGAGCAACATTTTGATGAGTCTGTTTCGAATTTTTAATTACAATGTTTTAGTCAAATCCAAACACAAAAGAACAAATGACTGAAAACTAAAAAGAAGGACTAATAAGTTGAAATTCTTTTACTAACAAAAAACAAAATACTTTTCCTCTTCCACAGGATCCTCTAAAAAAATTGTGTCCAAAATTCCAGGAAACTGGAGAAAGCAAAAAACAAGGAAAAACTGGAAAAAAACGCGGTAAGCAAAATGTTTGAATATTTTATGCAAAAAATCATCGCGGAGTTTAGTCTTTTCTATTTTCTCATCGGCTTTCTCCGAGCTGAACTCTGAACTGTCAAAATAAACTAACTATTTTTATTTATTTTAATAAAAAATTAGAAGTAATTGTGCAGTTTAGTTTTATCAGTGAAATATTATCAATTATCAGTGTACAAGTAGTTTTGTTTAGTATTTAGTGTACACTGAAAATTCAAGATGGTGGATATAAATTGTGTTTCTGCAAAAAAACAACAAATCGATTCAAGTTGGGGACTATATTTTTAAGACGTCACGCGATCACGTGGTACTTTTTGACCCCCTCCCCCCCTTTTCAATATGTACGCTA
>JAQGBH010005170.1:0-14919 GCA_034698265.1 Sminthurinus aureus | reverse complement strand
AGCATAAAAAACTGAGTCGGATAGTATAGGTCTCATCTCGAAAGGCGCGTCACACCCCTAGTACCTCCATTGTCAGTAAAAATGTAATAATGATTTTGAGCAAAAACTCTTCTCTCTGCATAAAACTTTTTTGTTTGGGCGATTTTGGAGCTGAAAAAAATCATCAGGGTACAAAGTGACCACAAAAGACCGATTCCGTCGATAGACCCCGAAAATTGAATAATGGGGAGATAATAAAAAATAGTGACTGATTTTGACCTCAGGGTGACAACAGTCTATATCTAGTTTTTAAAATTTTCATTTTCTGATCAAAAGTATCCAAAGAAAAATACAATTTTCGTGTAGTGGTAACTAAAAATGAAATATGTCGGAAATTCACAAAATACCTACTCTAGACTCTTGTTAAAATGTTACGTCTATAGATAATCAATTAAACAATGCTTAAAAATGTAATAGCAATTACTAATTTTTGTGAACCAATTGAATCGATCAAGTAAATAAATAAATGTGAGGTAATAAATTATAGATGAACCGTGAACCACAATAAAAAATGCTCAATTTTCCTTTCCCACTCGTATTCACCTGTTGAATTACTTAATGTTTAATATTAAATATTGCTTGCTATTTATCCAATTTATTTATTTATTTATTTCAGAGATCAAAAGTATCAAATTTATAATTAGATGGATGAAAATTACTCAACCCCAGCGGGAATAGAACCTAGAACTGGTAGTTGGTAGTTGTACAAAAATTGATTCATTTATCACATGGAAATGAAAATATACATAACATTTTGTCTCTTTTCACTTTTTGGTCATTTTGGTTACAAAAGTTTAAATTTTATCAATAATTATAAATAAAAACCTAGTCTTATCACTTGTCAATGAAATGTCCGTATTTAGAACCAATTATTTTACACACACAGGAAATTTACAATTTACAATTTATACACATGAAAAATCTTCGAGTTGAAACTTAAAACGTCAAAATATTATACTTGTTTTTTGTTCATTTAATTCAATTTCCGCAAGAGCTTGACGCATGTACTTTATTGATTTCAAGAATAGTTGAGGCACTTTATCAGAGCGACAGCTGTGGCATTCACATTCTTTAACCTTCAAATTCAAGGGAAAATGCCGGATTGCAACTTTGAGCTCCGGATTCAAGTCAAAAGCATAAAGAAAACTCAGTTTTGACACGGGGCACCGAGGACAAGGGCCAAAAACACAAATGTCAAGTCGCTTTAACCCTGCACAAAAATGCAAAACCAATCAAATTAAAATCAAAATCAGGTCTCGTAATGATAATTAAAAATCAACAAAATCACAGAAAAATATCTAGAATCTAGACAAATGAACACAGAAAAAGCCAAGGATCAAAAATTGGATGGATTTTTTACCTTTTAAACTGTTGAGATTCGGCTCGGTTTTCATCTCCCCAATTTCCATTGACATTCGTACGAGCCTCCGATTTTCTCTCAACTCGTCACATGTTTCTTTGGAAATTCCTGTAAAAGCAGAATCCAGGACGTTTGACTCATTTGGACAGGAAAAATAGCTGTGGATTTCAAGAACAATCAAATTTGGCCAGACGTTGAAGACATGACGAAGAACCTCATCCTCATTTTTCCAAATGTCCACAGTGACCTTTTCAACATTCGGAAAGGAGGAAGAAAACCATGGAAACCACTTTGAAAGAAGCAGCGGACGATGCAAATAGGAACAACTACGGATTCCTTTCGATTTATTTATGAATTCAATTTCCAAATTGATCACTGACATCAAACTCAAGCAGGTTTTATTCCCTGTTTTTATCTCCTCCGGAGGTAGAAAGTTACAGCGGCCCGAAAAATTCTCAAGATAAATGAATTCGAATCGCACCGTTTTTAAATTTGGCAGATTCTCCTGCTCAAAATCTTGCGGAAGTTGAAATTGCTGACTTTTAATTCTATTCTTCTCTTCGCAATGGATGTGAAAATGAATGGTTGAGACTTGACTCAAAATCCGGGGAATACAAAGTCGAATTTGAGATCGAAAAGCGGAGCTGGAACAAAGTGCAAGTGGCAGCTCCAGGAATTTTAATGACTTTTTATTGGCTTCCAAAATCTGGTTAATTTTACCCACAAATTCTGCCAAAAACGTATCCGAAAAGTCTTCAAAATCTTGATTTCCAATCACAAGTCGTTCAAGCTGAACTTGAGGTTTTGACGTTTTGTGGACTTGAGAAACCGTTGAATTAGAATTTGATTCCTGCCTCAACAACTTGAGAAGATTCCGAAATTCTCCAGCTAACGGAGAATTTGTTGTGTTTTTCGACCTTGCATCATCAAAATCATCACGACAACTGAGAATTTTCACGTTAGGAAATTCCGCAGCGTTGAAAAAGCGGTTGAAGAGAGAAAAATCGAATGGAGGAATTTTCAACATTTTGATTTGACTTCCCCAAAATGTTGCGATGTAGTCCAATTCCATTTCCTCCAGATTGTCAAGGTCGAATTCCATCCAGGACAAATCCACCGAATTCCGGAGAACTGAAAGATCCAAATCTTTGTTGACTAAAAAATTCCTCTGGAATCTCAAACGACAGCAGTTTCTTCTCCCGAGTTCCAAATTTGCCAGGTTTTTCCATTCTTTGCAAACCAAACGGGCAGTTTGTAGAGTAGAAAAGTTTACGTGACCCAGAATTTCCTTGACAATCTATTTATTTGCAAAAGACAAAGAACAAAAAAATCAAGAATTATCGATTCACTGATCATTGCATTGATAATCAAAGTCAAATTAATGTTGTTTTTTTCATTTCCAAGGAATAAAATGTACAAGGTTAAAAAAATCTGGATTCTAGATTCTGGATTTAAATTTGTCCACTCACCAAAGAATTTAAAATGGCCTCCTCCCGCCACCTACGGTATTTTTTACAAAGTTGACCCTTGATTAAATTGAATTGGTCATCCACAAAAGTTGACAAGTTGACCTGACCATTGACAAAAGAGCAATCAAAATGTTGATAATCTTGCTGAAAACAAGGAAACGTAGACTTTTGAGATTTTTCATGAGAAAGGATCCACTTTTCCAGATTCTTCATTTTCTGCCTCCTGATTTCTATTTCTGTTGGTTGAGGTTTGCAAGGTTTGGCAGTCTTTTTGAAAAACTCTCTTTTGTTTTGATACGCCTTTTGTTGATGCCTCAACTGAGAATTTTTTCTCGTCCTCATCATTTTTCTCTGATTCTGGGTGAAAAATTACAAATGATCATCTCGTTGAGGTTCTGTGCTCAATGCTCATGTACATTTTAATATTGTGGATTTTACATTGTGAATGCTCAAACTTGCAACTTACCCCACTCATGACCAACTTTTAACCCTTGAAAATTGAAAATGCCTTCAATTCACTTGGATTTACACTGGATTCTGGATTCTGGATCAACCTGACTGTTAAATTTATAAATTGTTCTTTGAAAACTAATGGATAATTGCTTTCCTAATCCAAACTCAAATATAAATATCGTAAATAAATACGTTGTCTTGTTAATTGTCAATTGTCAGTTGATTGAAGCAGACCACGAATGAAAATACACACACACATTCTTTGGTTTTGAGTTTTGAATGCCTCCAAAAATATTTCTCTGTAGAATCAAATGGAACAAAAAGATGAAACAAAGAGAATGTTTTGTAGTTTGTACTCTGTACAAAACATACAGAAGAAGTCACGTCCTTTTTTCCTGCTGTGCTTTTGAGTAGAAAAAGGAAATTCTATTTATAATTTATACTTTTGACTTGTGAGTTGTGCACTCGTCGCTTGCTTGTTCTCTTCTGTTGCTGGACTTGAGACTTGAGGGCAAATACATACAAGTGCTTTCAATACAAAAACGCTATACAAAACTAACTTGTGACTTGTGAGTTGTGAGTCACAAGTTTTTCGTTAAATAAAGTTGATGAAAAATGAAAAAGCACGGACAAATCCTCTTTATTTATAAATTAGTAAATGAGAAAACGAGTCACTTTGAACTTTCAACTTATTTGAATAGAACAAACAAGAAAGGCAAGCGTTGGTCCGTGTCCTTATCATGAATTGTAAATTGTAAATTGTAGACGTAACGTTTGGAAGGACTTTCATACTTTTTGAGTTTTATCTTGAGTCTCGAGTCTTTTTAGAAATTTTAAATGGCATGCACAAGGCATGATTCCAGATTCCAGATTTTATGTAGCTGATCCGACTCCAAATCCGAATCCGAGTTTCAAATTGCAAGGCAAGTGAAATGATGATCTTGAACAACTTGAACATTTTTAGTGCGGGATGCTATTGTTTTAATTTTCAATGCAGTGGTAAATGTAATTGTACAGAATTTTATCCTTTGTCTAGTGTCTGCATTTTTGTTCTTTGATTCCCTTTTCATAGGCTTTCATGTGCGCATTTCCCATTTTAAAACACAATGCTCCGCAGTCTACAATCTACATCCAAGCAACTCATGACTCGAAACTCAACCGTCTATGTATAGTTTTGTGTGTATGAATTTAGTGTTTGGAGTTGAGAGCAATTTTGTCTCCTCACTCGTCGCTCGTCACTCATCAGACGCTAGACGTTAAAATGCACATAGACTGTGGGCTGTGAATTGTGTAAATTGAGTGCCAAAATAGATGACTGTCGAGTCTCCAAACTCCAAACTCGTTTGACCGGTCTACATTGGATTTTGATACGACAAATAAATATATTGTTTCTCTTTGAAGGAAAAGACTCAGAATCAATCAGCTCTTTCAGCACGCTTCATCCTTCTCCTTTGTCCTTCCCTTACCTACGAATCGTAAATAGATAAATCAACAAATTTCCACTCGCCTATTTTTCTACTACTGAGCCAACACCCTTGTCTTTTTATAACTTGTACTTCTGGCTTTGAAAATTGTATATTCTGGACAGAAATTTTAATTTGAACATTTTATACGGCAAAAGGGAAAAATAAAATCAAAATGGTGGAATCCGTTGGAATATCTGTATTTGAGAATGATCTGAGTTACATGAGTGTTGCAGGAGCACCCTTGTGCCCACTGCCCACTCACCCTGGGTCAACTAGTGGACGAGGCTGCGAGGAAATCGCCAAACTCTGAATATTTATACGACGCTCCGCTCAACTTGCGACTCACGTTCGCTCACCTCAAAAAGGAGGTAAAAACTACTTTAGCTTTTTAACCAGTCCAAAACTAGCGTTAATTTTTAAAACTAAAAATGGTTTTGATTTTTCGTAGGTGGATTTAATGGCGAGTGGCCTGTTGAAAATGGGTCTGAATTCAGGAGACAGAATTGGGATTTGGGGACCAAATAACAGCCGATGGATCGTCACTTTTCTCGGAGCAGCCAAAGTCGGCATAATCATTGTGAGTCACTAAATTTACTCAACTGTGTACAGTTGAATTGCGAGACGATCTTTGAAAAGGTCAAAGGTCAAAGGCCAAATACAGAATTAAGTCTGTGCTGCGCTGAGCTCAAGTAAACTGTTCTGGACGAATGAATAATTTTCAGATACCGTTGAACACGGGTTACGAAGCTCCTGAGCTTCTATACGCGCTCAACCACTTGTCCATAAAATGTCTCGTGTTGGGAGAACCGGTGAAAACTCGGAATTTTTACAAAATCCTCCAGGACGCCATTCCAGATAGGAAAATTTCCGAGGACAATGATGAAAATCACAGTCCGATTATCAGTTCGATTTTGGCTCCACATCTTGAGAAAATTATTTTCATGGGAAATGAACAACTCAAGTAAAAACCACGCATAAATTACCTTAATTTTACAGTGTCATTTGATCTCTTTTATTTTTGATGCATGAAAAAGCTCAAAAGAAGTTTACTCAAAACAGCTGATTTTTTTGAATTGCAGTGGAGCTCGACTGCGGCTGGACGTTCAAAGAAGCGGAAAAGAAGAAAAAGATTTGGAGAAAATGAACCGAGTTGCTCAGACCGTTCAGTTTGACGACATTCTTTACATACTTTTCACTTCCGTAAGTTTGCTTCAAGCCACGCTTTTTTATTTGCATTTGCATGTGTATTTGGCTTTTGGTGTTTTATGTGGAGGCTAAAGCTAAATTGGATATTAAATAGCGAATCGTGAATAATTCTAATAATTCAAAAGGGAACAACGGGCCGACCGAAAGGCGCGATGCTTTCTCATCACGGTCAAATCAACGGTGCCTTACGACTCGCACAACGTCTCTCTCTATCTTCAGAGGTTTTCCTTACTAGGATTTATCAGTTCACTTATTTACTCACTACACAACCGAAAATATATTATTTCAATTTTACTTACACTTTGAGGAGCTCACAATCAATGGTCAACGATTCTGGCGAGTGAACTGTAAAGTAATTGCAACTATTATTTTCTTTTTATTGATGGTAATTCTTTAGGACCGACATTGTCTCACACTGCCCCTTTGTCATATGTATGGAATTGCAGTGGCTATTTTGTATCCATTCAACTTCCGATCCAGTGTCGTCATCACGTCGCCCACATTCAGTCCTTCTGTTGCCATAAAAACCGCGGCCAAAGAAAAGTACTTGCAATTTTTAAAATCCAAAATTTAAAGGAGGGGCATTAACTTGACCTTTGACCTTTGACATTTGACATTTGACCTTTGACCTTTGACCTTTGACATTTGACCCCTGACCTTTTGTCTCCTGAATTTCAGATGCACTTGGCTTCATGGAACACCCACGATGTTTTCTGACATGATGAACGTCGAGGGACTTAACCTTATTGACCTGAGTTCTCTAAAATCCGCAACGTTGGGTGGCGCCCCCTCTCCGCAGACCATGTTCACAGAGATTAAGAAAAAACTCCATGTTTCAAAAATCCAGGTAAATAACTTTCTCATAGGGCTTTTGCTTGTAATGGAAATTGTAAATCTTGTGATGTCTTTTGCAGAGCGGATATGGATTGACGGAAGTTGCAAGTGTGGCCCAAAACCGAGCTGAGGACTCTGCAGAACTGCACTCCAAGTCTGTTGGCTACCCTTTGCAAAACACAGAGATTAAAATTGTTGATGATGATGGCCGAATTGTGCGTGTTGGGGAGACGGGTGAAATTTGCTGTCGAAACTGCAGCGTCATGCGTGGTTATTGGGAGGATTCGGATAAAACGAGCGAGGTCATTGATTCCGCCCGTTGGTTTCACACCGGGTAAAATTATCCATTTGCACCAGAGGAAAAATTTATTTAAAACTCGATTAATTTTTAATAGCCAATTGAGCAGAAAATTGAAAGCTAGAATTGGAATTGTAAATTCACGTGTTATTTTTACTCGCGTATTCTTGTGTTTTTTGTGTAGTGATGCTGGATATTTCCTCGGATATTTCCTCGGATATTTCCTCTGGCCCACAGTCGGGCCATGTGGTCCTCGTCGGTCGTTTCAAAGACATGCTCTCTCGCGGAGGTTTTTGAATATAATTTATCTTTTATGTTTGGCTGGCTTCTGTCTTGATTTGAGACTTGAGATTGGTGAAATTTGAAAGTCCATTTTTAATCATACAAACTTATTGAATATTTCAATTTCTCAGGTGAAAAAATCTGCCCAAAGGAAATTGAAGATTTTTTCTATCAAAATCTAGCTGAAAAAATTGAGGAAATTCATGTTTTTGGAGTGTTTCATGAGAGACTAGGAGAAGTCGTTGCTGCCTGGATTCTACCAAAATCGACATCGAAATTGGGTGTAACTATGGATGCGGATCATGTAAAAGCCGTTTGCGAGGGAAAGGTAAAAATAAAAAACAAGTGAACATTATTTAATCATTTTATTCATCCGCGCAACAACATGAAGACAATTTTGAGGAAACGTGAAAGGAGATTTTATATATTTTTTTCCATTTCAGATTTCTCGCTCTAAAATTCCCGTGTACATTAAGTTTGTCCAGAGCAAAGATGATTTTCCAAAGACAGCCGTTGGCAAAGTCCAGAAAAACGTGATGCGACAACAGTACGAACAAGAACTCGTCCTCAATCAAAACTAAAATATTTTCATGAAAAATTGTAGAGCTTTTCATCTAGCAATTGAATAAAAAAAGTAGTGTGCAAAACCACTTATGAGTTTTGCAAGAGTTTTGATCTGAATTTTGAATTTGTAATTGGAATATCACGAAGGATGAACGGAGAACAAATTGGCGTATTTTCTATCGGATCAAAAAATAGAAACGCTACCAAGTCAAAAGTCAAATGCGTGCTCTTGCATACAAAATACATTTTTTTGAGTGCTCGTTATTTTCAAAAATTGAAAACAGGACGAAATAACATGGCGTGACATTACTTGATGCAGCAATCATTTCTTAGCTAACAAATTGGAGAATTGGACTGCACGACGAAGCCTGAGATCAAGGCTTGTTTTTTGTCATACCGTTTTTTCCCATTAAGTTAATACTTTTCATCTGGTTTTTTAAAAATTCAATCAAATCCCAAATGGAACGAGGTACACAAAGACAATGCAATGTAAATACAATTTTTTTCGCATGTCATGTCCCTTTTCTAATTTTTTATGCATTCCGTATTTGATATAAAATGAAACATTGAAGTTCAATTAGAGTTACCCCCTATTTTCAAATTTACCATTTTTGCCATTTTGTTAGTAAAGGATGACAACTGCAACAGTGTTATCCAAAATGGAGTGCAGAAATTTTAGTGAAGGCTCATTTTCCAGTCTGCAAAAGCCACCAATGTGGACTTTGAGAGATCGATATGAATTAAGACGTGCTCTTGTTTCCTCCCACCTCAAAAGTTCTCGCACTTTGTTCTGTCGAATTTTGTGTAGTCGGTCCGTTTGATAAAAGTCAAAGTCAAGGCAGGTTAAAAGTTGGAACTGGTTGGAAGTGCCTTCTTCAACGGTCCCTTGCTCTTGTCGGTGACTGGCTTTGGGACTAAATTTTAAGTACTTTCTCCGAGCAGTACGGATAATCTCCTTTGATAACTCTTGAATCCTCTCAACGATTCTTATTATGAAGAATAAGACGAAAGTGATACCAATGGCATTTTGCGCAGTAACCCAAAGTCCAAAAATTCCAAAGAGTTTTAACATTTTGTCATATCGGATCGCCAGATAGTTGAAGACGACGATACAAGCCACCAGTAAATTTATTAAGGAGTAGGAAACGACCGGATTCAGAAGCTTGTTTAAGTTTTGAGTCAGTATTTGAAGTTGCGGATAGAATTTGATGACTGTATCCAAGGCAACTTCACTGTGCTGATCCTCATTCAGTTTAACTCTGAAACAAAATATTCAAAACATTAACGGTCAAATATTAAAGGTCAAATATCAAAGGTCAAACATCAAAGAAAATTTCTTTGACGTTTGGTTTCCTATTACACAAAAAACATATGATCCGTGTCAAATAATATTGTTTTTTACTGCAGAAATTTCCAGGAACAATTCCAAAGTCGCTCCGATCTGAATCGAAACATCGGTAGAGAAATTTGGATCCTCCGTCAAATCTTGGGCGAGGTGAAAGAATTCCTCGTCTTCATCGAGCTCTTCAATCGCTGTTTCCCATTCTGCATCTTTGCCTATAAAATCATTTCTCTGGTTTGTGCAATCCTCTTTTATTTCTTTGCAATTTCTCATTTTCATGATTTTCCCTTTTTGGCTCTTTTCACTGGTTACGTCGCCGTCGTCGTCACTTTGGTCTACTCCATTCTATATCAAAATGCTTTTTCCATCCCCCAGAAAATGGAACAACTCAAAAGAGAATCTCTCCTCGCTGTTCAGAAAACAGCATCAAAATTAACATCAAAACCACAACTTGGAAATTCAAATTCCAATTCCAATACCAGTTCAAATAATAGTTTTCGATCCGAAATGAAGAGAGAAATTGGGAGAATTCGGAATGTTGGAGTAAAAGTTGCAAGTTTTCACACACTCGAGAGACAATCTACACCAAATTTCATAGACTTTGTCTTGAGAAATATTGTAAATCTCCTTGTCACATTCCCGCGATAGCAATTCGTCGGAGGTTCTCGGAAAACCACGAAAAAACCGAGCAACCAAAAACTGTATGGTAATTCTCCAAAAATCTATTAAAGTCCTGCTTTTCTAATAATTCTCACTAAAAGGCAAGTACATGTTGGCATTTGCATGTTTCATTAGAAAGCTAAATGTGAAGACACGAGTAGAAACCCACGACATGGTGTAAGTTTAAAGAATGCGCAGCATAATGTTAAAGAGGCATAATGAGGCAATTGGTGTGATTCTCTGACATCTGACACGAGATGTCTCATGTGTTGCACTCCGTTTGATTGTTCATCATGTACATTAGTAGCACCCGAAATCCACTTAATTACTATTAAAATCAATAACTTTTTTAATACTCAACGGATCTTTACCAAATTTGTCTCAAAAATTCAGAAACATGCCCAAAAACATCGCCTATTAAATTAAAATCCTTAAAATTCAATTCTTGATTAGTAATAATAAAAAACAAGTTTCTTTGTAAAGTATGTCAACTTTAATTGAAGTTTTAATGACCTTTTTAATTAAATATCAAAGTGTACTTTAGTAGAAATTCTAGTGCTTGCTCTTGCCTTTCAAATGAGGTCAATATCATGGCATTTAGTTTTGATTTGAGGACGCTGATAGATTTTTACCGAAGCAGGTTTTGTGATGCTAAAAGTCCCAGTTTGATCCCCCTTTAAACTTTTTTTCATCGTGTTGCTCGTTCACGTGAGTGGTTTCATAACAACAAATTTGTTGATTGCATGACGTAAGCTTTGCTTATGTTTACATTACTCTTACATTACACAAGAGGCTCCTTGAATAATAAAATGTATTAACCGATTTGGTAGATTTTTTAAATGTTTGCAAACTTTTCAAGTCAAAACAACATTTGTTGAATTTGGACGCCAATGGATTTTTTACACCTTGTTTTGTGGTTTGCAAGTGAAGTGGAAATATTTTTCTGCTTAAATTTTTGATAAAAACGATTAATTGTTGCAGAAGATGTTGTTGGATTTGGCAGACTTGCTAAAATAAACCATACACAAAACTTGCAGCATTTTACACACTACGTTTTATGTTTTCATGGTGATTGAAAATTTCTGCTTCAAGTCTGCAAATACATTTTCACCCATTTGAATTCAAAATGTTAAAATTGTGAATTTAATAATGCTTCAAGGAAAAACGCAAAATAAGTAACTTATCCACATTCTTAAAAACAAAACCTTACAAAAATGTTGAGTAATCGCTTGTGGTTTTTCCTGTTTTATTTGGTGGAGCAAGTCCCGTCGTAAAAATACGGCAATAGTTGTTCAAATGAGCATAACCGAGCGCATTACAAATTACGATCATCTTTAAATTTAGTAAATTATCAGCTCAAGAAAACAACCGGATTTTCGCTTTCATTTATTTTTTGTTGTGAGCTTTCAAATGTCTCGTGAGGTGATTTTTTCTCAAAGTTTTAAACGGACAACCGAAAACCGAGCAAGCGAACTTAAGCAGAGTTCGTTCAAGCTTAAGCTTGCTGTGGCTGCTTAGTTGCAGTTGACCTCCCGACATTTTAAAGGTCGTTTGTTTATGTATATGCAAATGTGCACAGTGAGAGTGTCTCGGCGTCCTGCAGCGTAATCACATCCAAAGTGAGGATATTTGTGATTTTTTTGTCCCGTGTGAATCAAAACATGACAAGTCAGCTCAAAATTTGTTTTGAATTTCTTGGCGCAATAAACGCATTCGTGATCTTTTTGACCCAAATGAATTTTCTTGTGTGTTTCCATACTCTGCTTTTGAGCGAAGGATTTGTTGCAAATGTCACAGACAAACGCTCTTTTTCCAGCGTGGACAACTTCATGTCGTGTCTTCTCCCGCTTGGTTTGTTGCAGTACAAAAATTCAAAATTCAAAGTCAATGTTTTAGCCTTGGTCTTCTTTTCTTTTCCCATTTTTTCCTTGCTTTTGAACTTGCTGAAATTTTGTTTCAATACATTTGTTCCCGTCGTTGCTTTCAAAGTTGAAAACAAGAGTTCTTAAATAAATAAGTAATTAAGACAAAACGATTAAAATTTGTCAATTTATAAAATTTCAGGTAAATTCCTTTTTCAAAACTCTGGTTCATGTTTCAAATTTCAAGACAAAATTTTTCAAAAAGATCAAACTGGTTGCGGATAAATTTAATCAAATCTTGCTGTTTTAAAAATTAAATTAATTCCAGCAGCTCAAAAATGTACAAATTGAAGCAGGTAAAAGCGTTTCCGTCGGTCACAAACCGAAACCGACTAGCGGCTCTTACTAAACCTTTTTGTGTAAAAGCATAAAACGGACAAATGGAAAGCCAGGCAGCGTAGCAGTTTGCATTCCATTAATGCCTGTTTTTTTCGGAAGGGAAGGAATATTTTAGAATGCCGGAGAATTTTAATCCAAAATCCTTAAAAACTGCCTTGAAGCGATTGGTTTAAATTGTAACAAAAATGTACAAATTGAAATCCGTTTATAATAATAAGTTCAAGTTGAATTTAAACGCCGTTTTAAATTTTTATGCAAGTTTTTCTTAGTATTGTTCTTGTAGATTTATGCCGTGGCACGTTGTGCTAATTTGACCACATTCAAATAAGAACCCTTGAAAAATTCAGTGATTTCTTGCAGTTGACAAATCACAAATTTATGGATTTTTACAGACGAAGCAGAAATCAACGCACACAAAAGCTTGACGACTTCAGTCTCGTGTCAACATTGCATCGAGTTTTGAGTTGTGCTAAAAGATTTAAAAGAAAGTTTGTACAGTTTTAATTACTTTGCTAGCGACGCTCAAGATTGATTTTAGCGATAAACTTTTAATCATTTTGTCTTTTGGTAATGGTAAATGTAATTGTACAGAATTTTATCCCTTGTCTAGTGCCTGCATTTTTGTTCTTTGATTCTCTTTCATAGGCTTTCATGTGCACATTTCCCATTTCAAAACACGTAGCTCCTCAATCTACATCTAAGCAACTCATGACTCAAAACTCAAAACTCAACCGTCTGTAGTTTTGTGTGTATGATTTTAGAGTTTGGAGTTCAGAGCAACTTTGTCTCGTCACTCGTCACTCATCAGACTCTAGACGTTGAAATGCACATGGACTGTGGGCTGTGAATTGTGTAAATAGATGAATGTCGAGTGTCGAGTGTCGAGTCTCTAAACTCCAAACTCCACACGCCAAACTCGTTTGACCGGTCAACATTGGATTTTGATAAGACAAATAAATATATTGTTTCTCTTTGAAGTAAAAGACTCAGAATCAATCAGCTCATTCAGTACAGTTGGTCCTTTTTCTTCTCTCTTCAACAAATCATTAGCGTAAATAAATACAGAAAGAAATCTACTGCCGTCTATTTTTCTGCTACTGACTACTGACTGCATACATTTTCCTCAATTCCTGGGCTGAAAATATCCAAAAAAAGAAAACATCAAAATGGTCGAGTCTGTTGGAGTATCCGTATTTGAGAATGGACTGAGTTACATGAGTGTTGCAGGGCCGCCCTTGTGCCCACTGACCCTGGGTCAACTAGTGGACGAGGCTGCGAGGAAATCGCCAAACTCTGAATATGTATACGATGCTCCGCTCAACTTGCGACTCACATACGATCAACTCAAAAAGGAGGTAAAATCCATAGCTTTTCCACCAGTTCAAAACTAGCGTTACTTTTTTAAACTAAAAATGTTTGGGGTTTCTCGTAGGTGGATTTAATGGCGAGTGGCCTGTTGAAAATGGATCTGAATTGGGGAGACAGAATCGGGATTTGGGGGCCAAATAGTCATCGATGGATCGTCACTTTTCTCGGAGCAGCCAAAGTCGGCATAGTCATTGTGAGTCACTAAATTTACTCAACTGTTTACAGTTGAATTGCGAGACGATCTTTGAAAAGGTCAAATACAGAATTAAGCTTGTACTGTGCTGAGCTCAAATAAACTGATCTGAATAAATGAACATTTTTCAGGTGCCGTTGAACACGAGTCTCGAAGCTCCTGAGCTTCTATACACCCTCAACCACTTGTCCATCAAATGTCTCGTGTTGGGAGAACCGGTGAAAAATCGGAACTTTTACAAAATCCTCCAGAACGCCATTCCAGACATGAAAATTTCCGAGGAAAACCAAGACAATGGCAGCTTCACAATTAGTTCGGTTTCCGCTCCACATCTTGAGAAAATTATTTACATGGGAAATGACCGACCCAAGTAAAAACCACGCATAAATTACCTTAATTTGACAGTGTTATTTGATCTCTTTTATTTTTGATGCATGAAAAAGCTCAGAAGAAGTTTACTCAAAACAGCTGATTTTTTTGAATTGCAGTGGAGCTCGACTGTGGCTGGACGTTCAAAGAAGCGGAAAAGAAGAAAAAGATTTGGAGAAAATGAACCGAGTTGCTGACTCCGTTCAATTTGATGACGTCCTTTATATTCTTTTCACTTCCGTAAGTTTGCTTCAAGCCACGCTTTTTTATTTGCATTTGCATGTGTATTTGTCTGTTGGTGTTTTATTTTGAGGCTAAAGCTAAATTGAATATCAAACTGCGAATCATGACTATTTATAATAATTCTACATTCTACAGGGAACAACGGGCCGGCCGAAAGGAGCGATGCTTTCTCATCACAGTCAAATCAATGGTGCTTTCCGACTCGCACAACATCTCTCTTTATCTTCACAGGTTTTCTTTACTAGGATTTATCAGTCCATTTATTTGCTTCCTACACAAGTGGAAATACATTATTTCAATTTTACTTACACTTTGAGCAAGAAATGGCAGCGTAATATGCATTCTAGGCAATTGAATGAACTGACTACGTGTAGATGGACGAGGGTTGTTGAGAAACCTCTCTATGACTCGGCTTCGCCCATTCGCCTTAGTCGGAAAGCTTTGCGGTGGATAGTGTTTCTTTATACGGGACACTGTCCACTGAATGGATTTTTGTTCAAAATTGGGAGGGT
>JAQGBH010005169.1:0-14920 GCA_034698265.1 Sminthurinus aureus | reverse complement strand
ACAGAAACATATATAACTACTGAATACTATATACTATATACAATAAAAAAAAACAGTCACTTAAGTTAACGTCAGTAAATACGCCATAATATAATAATTATTATCTGTCCAGAGTTTAGAATCCATTCATAATCAAGTGGTTATTTTTTTTTTCACTTTTGCTTGCTATAAATCTGTTGTATATTGTTTACAAAATCAGTGCTACGCTATCATTTGTTTACAAATTGGATAGACAGATTGAATGATTCAGCAGTGTACGTAGTACTTACTACGTATAATATTGTTACAAAGGAAAGAAGGGCAAAAGAAGTATTGAGAACAGTGAAATGTCAAATGTGAACATTGAACATGTTCCCGAAATAACCTTGTTTAAACTCTCAAAAGATTTCATATTATGATTATATTATTATATTCTTGTAAAAATTGTCAAACAAAATATGAATTGATTGTCGATTGTCGCTATAAAACCTTATAAATATTATATCTTTTGTATACATTTATGTGTATAATATTAGCTCCATGAAATATAAGTAATATTAGAAATACAAATTACGCCTATAAACATTAGCTATATTATTAAATAATAGTTTTTTTTATGTTCAATGTAACATATAAATACTTTATACTACTACTATTAGTAATATTTGTAAATCATGATGTTATCAAATGATCAAGAGGACAAACCACCTCCACCTCCAATAAGATTTGGATCCGCGAATCGGTGAGTATTTTTTAAAATCAGTTTAAAAAGTAACCTACATATTATACGTATAATATATCTACCGCGTTCTCATGTGGCATGCAATTTGTAATCAAAGAAATTTTAATTAAAGAAATTTTCTCAAACTAAACCACTCTATTTGTACTTTTATACCCTTTTATACACACAGGCTGGATCCAATGGCTACTCTACCAATTGACTCGAGACCGCTGCCTAAAGAACCCGAAAACGAAAAGAAGAAAGGGTCAAAGTCAAAAGGTGTCAAATTGTCAAAAAATAAAGGTGGTTTGGAATCGGCCATGGATAAGCTCAATATTTCATACCCAACAAATTTCGAACATACTGTTCATGTTGGTTTTGATCCGGTTACTGGAGAATTCACGGTAAACTTTAAACTTTTTCAAAGTATTCATTCATTTTTAAATAAAATTTCAGTTTTACAAAATGTTTACATACACATGCACATGTACATTGTACATAAATATCCACTCCAATCTTAATAATATACTTTTGAGACTATCGTGAATTACAAGTTGAAAAGAAAGAGAAAGAAGGCTTCTTACAATGCGTCTCAAGATTGTCTATTTAGGAATAATTGCCTTTCTTAAAAATTATACAACAATGCTCTATACTGCATAGTTCTTTCACTTTCTTTCTTTCTTTCTTTAATGTCCATTCACATCTACATTAACACATACATATACTTAACTATTTCGTAATATATACATATTTAAGTGAATTACTTACTTTTTTTGATCAATATCGAGCTCTCTCCTAGTACGACTTTTACAGAAATGTCATTTTGATGATGAGATGATGATGTCTTTCTTTTCTTTTTTATTCTATTAATTATTATGCATAATATGCTCTATCTATCTATAAATGTACATATGAAATCAATCAATATGGTTATATTATTTTCACATGCATTGCTATAAAAAAAAACGGCAGCAATTAAAAGTAAGTGTGAAAAAACAACAATATTCTGTTCTTGTAGTGCTTTTTTATATCTTTCTGTTGTCCATTGGCTTAAATGCTCATTCCTACCATTTACACTTTCAATTTTCAATGTACATTGTACATGCTAAATGTGTGTTCTAAAATATTATAAATACGGGAAATAATTTTCATTCGGTATTTATGGAACATCCTGATATAAATGAACAAAGAGAAATTTCTGAATCCGAGTACTTTATTTATATACACTCCTTTTGTTGTTGTTGAACTTTCAGTTTTTAAAAATGTATATATTTGTTAATGGATTAATATCAATGTAATCAAACTGATATGTAGACGGTACTAAAAAATAGAAATAGTCTAAGATGATTGATGTGTCGGTACTAAAAGTGTTGTTACTTTCTTTACACGTATAGGGAATGCCTAACGAATGGAAAGCAATGTTGAACAGTTCAAATATCTCTAAACAAGAACAGAAAAACAATCCTCAAGCTGTACTGGATGTCCTCAAATGGTTTGACGCTAAAGCAAATAAACAAGAATCAAAATATATGACTACATCGAAGATTATTACAGGTTTGTGTCTATATGGTTTACAGATTATGTATTATTACGTCAGTAAATTACAATGTAGTTATTGTTATCACCACACTGAGTTGATTATGAGACTATGACCATTGTATCTAACTTTTTTGTAGATTGTAGAACTCCAACCTCGGGAAGTCATCAAAGTTCATCACCAACAACTCCTGAAACTCCTTTAAGAGATTCACCGAATCATTCAGTACAGAATTATGTGTCTCCACCCCCTCCAATAGCAGTTAGGCCAGAAAGAACTAAATCAATATATACTAAACCCATAGATGAAACTTCACAATTTACTCCAAATGGTAGTAGTTTCCTCGATAAGAATTGTAATGCTGCACAAGTTTCCGTGTCCCAAGAAGTGGCTCAACAACAACAACATCATCATCAGCAGCAGCAGCAACAACAACAGCAGCAACAGCAGCAACCTCCTATTGTTTCTCAACAGCAAGATAGGGCTGAAAGACAAAGGAGAAAAAAGATGAGTGATGAGGAAATTTATACAAAACTTCGTGGAATTGTTAGTATTGGTGACCCCAACAAGAAATACACTAAACTTGAAAAAATTGGGCAAGGAGCTTCAGGGACGGTATATACGGCATTAGAGTCTTCCACCGCTCAACAAGTTGCTATTAAAACTATGAATTTGAAGCAGCAACCCAAAAAAGAATTGATAATAAATGAGATTTTAGTAAGTAGTTATCGTAGTAGTAACTACAAAATACAAAAAGTATGATGTATAATGAGAAAGAAATACGATTAAAAAAACTATTAAAAGTAGTTGATTTTTTTTTAAATTATTTTTAAATTCTAGGTCATGCGACAAAATAAGCATCCCAAGTAAGTAACAGTACAATAATAATTGTACTGTTTTCAAAACTATCGAAATGATAGAGTCTTGTATTTTATATTCTATTATGATAATAATTTCTTGTTGTATGTATAATAATAGAAAATTATAAAATCATGTTTTTTTATTTGCTTCATTAGCGTTGTTAATTATTTGGACTCGTACCTAGTTGGTGATGAACTATGGGTAAGTACGACTTATAATAATAAATAATATGTTATTTGTATGAGATTTTGAATAATTTCTTCTATACATTTATTTTTACATCAAAACATACATCGTATTATTATGTCTTTATCTGTATATTATGAATGTAAATCAATGTGTAAATATGTAGGTCGTTATGGAGTACCTTCCTGGTGGCAGCTTGACGGATGTTGTCACTGAAACTTGTATGGATGAGGGTCAAATCGCAGCTGTTTGTCGAGAAGTTCTTCAAGCATTAGAATTTTTACATGAAAATCAAGTCATTCATAGGGACATCAAGTCAGACAATATTTTACTGGGAATGGATGGTGTAATCAAGCTCACTGATTTTGGATTTTGTGCCCAAATAAGTCCAGAACAAAACAAGCGTACAACAATGGTTGGTACTCCATACTGGATGGCCCCCGAAGTCGTAACTCGTAAACAGTATGGTCCAAAAGTCGAGTGAGTATTATTGCATTATTACATACCTTTTCGTCTGAAAAAAGTGAACAGCAAAAAAGTTTCAATTCAATCATGTGAAATATATCGAGTACATTTTGAATTTGCAAAATAAATAAATAAATTTTTTACGTCTGTTTTTTCTGTCACAGTGTATGGTCCCTCGGTATCATGGCTATAGGTGAGTAACATGATCATTACCAATGAGAATCAATCAAATTTTGATATTGAATCTCCCGTTTCTCTTACTCTTACATTAAGAATTAAATGAATGTATATTATAAGTCTGTTTTGTCTTTTATACAGAAATGATTGACGGTGAGCCATCCCTGTACTATTATAGGAATTTTTTTAAGTTGATGTTTTAAAGATAGAATATGAATAGACTAATTGGATATGACAATAGGAAAGTTTTGTATTACGCTTATATTTGAACCATAAATAAAATAACAATGTATTAGATGTCAGCATATATATTATGATATATTTTATATAATAATATAATAATGTTAGCATATATTTTAAGTATTTAATTTGTTTTCTTGCTCAATATCAGGTGAGCCTCCTTATTTAAATGAGAATCCTATTAAGGTAAAATTATTTTTGTTTGTTGTATCATAAATCATAAGTATGAATGTAAAAAAATAGTACTATACATACTCTATAAAATTGATACTTATTAATAATAAGTTATTACTAAACTGTAAACTCTCCGTCTTTTTTTAAACAGGCTCTCTATCTAATAGCAACGAATGGTAAACCCGAAATAAAAGATCGTGAGAAATTATCTCCAGATTTTCAAGACTTTTTAGATTTATGTCTAGAAGTAGATGTGGATATACGTCGTTCTGCCTCTGAATTACTCCGACATCGTTTCCTCCAGCGAGCAAAGCCACTTACAAGTCTGACGCCGCTGATAGGTAAGTACTTTTATGGCATATTTTCTTAGAAAAAGGTGTTGTTATATTATCAGTTTGAATTATACTATACTATTAAGAGAGAAAAAAAACTAAAATATTTCTCTATTTTTCATTTGATTTACAGTTGCTGCTAAAGGTATATAAATACATAATATATAATATAAAAGATAAAACATTATCCATTTTCATTTAGTATAGTGTTCAGGATTTAGTGCATTTTTCAATCTCAAAATTCTTAAAGTTTTGTATCATTTAAATTTACTTTAAAGCTATGATACAATAACATTATTTATGTATTCCAAGAAAATGCTGTAACAGTTTTTGTTTTTGTATTTGATTTTCAGAGGCAACTAAGCGAAGCTGCTAGTAAAAAAAATAATAATGTTAATCACTATACATATACATATTATATTATATGTTACTAAAAAGAACGTTGAAAATTTTCCAATATTAACAATAATAATAATTATTATTTCAAATAAACCGATATTATGTTATAATATTTAATATTATACTATTTTATGGTAATAATTTTTTTTCCTACCAAATTTTCTCAAATACTGAAATAATATAATTATTATTATACGTTTACTGAAAATATATGATAGAAACAAATTATGATTATTATTATTAAAATACTGTTAGTTAGAGTACTCATGTTAAGTAAACACAAATATATAATATATATATATATATATACGAAATAATAAAATCCGTAATAAATGCAATAACAGCCATTAAAAGAAAAAATATATTATACTATTATAGTTACTGTCATCATGAAATGAATGAAATTGTTATAATATTTAAGAGAAAGAAACGAAGACAAAATATATATCTATATAATATATCTACATATTATATATACAACACGAAATAGAAAATCGGTAAATTGTTATTACAGAACATGAAAAGTGAATACGCTATAAATCATCAATATATTATTATTATTATGAAATTCTATGAAATCCGTTTTCTGTGCAAATTAACATAAAAATATATGATGTATATCAAGGCTTATCTTATCCCAATACGTCTAGTTCCATGTTAAATTCATGGAACATATAATATATAGACACAAGATGGAAAGGTAAGCCTTTTGATATTATTATGTATGCACTTAAAAATTAAACAGAAATAAAAAAAAAGAGTAATACTATACATATGATACATACACACTATATTGTATATATTATACGATTTGTGCAGATGTATATTAATATAATGGGTGTAACAGTCAAAGTGCCATTTTTCCGAAAGTAAAAAGAGTAAAGAATGACGATAACATGATACAAAAAAAAAGAATGTTTTGCAAGAAGAGTGTATCTGATTTATTTATTCATTCAATTCATCAGTAACATCATATCATCAATTCCGTGTTGTTTTGTTTTTCTTTTAAACTCTTCTCTTCTTGTGGATAATATAGTTTTTCTTTTTATATTTGTTATATTATTATAACTCTGTTTTCTTTTTTGATTCCCTCTGTATTTTTAAAGGTAATAATAGAGAACTTACACTCGAGCATATAATGATATAAAATTTTCTAATTTTTCCGTACCGTTGATCACTAAAACCGAAAAAACAAGAACATGCTACATTATTATGGACTCGGATCCAAGTTATTCTCTCTCTCTCTTTTTTCTCGTTAAATACTTCAACTTCTTGCGCTGAGTTGTAGATATTTATAATTTAAATACCTATTATAATATAATAATGTAATATAATTGTGTTCTTCTTGTTTCATAGCATAATATAATAATAAGATGTGTATTGCGTACCGCATCAAGTCGAGTCTACTGTTTTCTCGACTTGCTGCTGGTCATTCTTTCTCCTTCTTCTTGTATTATGTATAATGTTTGTGTTCTCTGAACGTGTTAATGTATGTTGGATGTACAGATGTGTACGTGTCGGTGTATATATACCATATCATACTATGTGTTTACATATATTACTTTGTTTCTGTTTCAATACATGGTACATTTAAATATAATATAATAATGATGCATAATGTCTACAACTACTGGCCATGTTTTGAATTCTGATTTAACATTTCATCCACTGATGGATTACATGTAATTTTAGTATTACTTATCAAGTGTAAAATTTGAATTTTGTTGAAAACTGAATATGTTATAATGTAATATTTTGAATGTATTCATAATATTATTTTATAATATATTATTAATAATTATTATTATTATTATTATTATAGTGATGATAGTGTAGCTTTTTGTTTAAATTGATTCAAATAAACAGGCATCATAATAATATATGTATACTTGTTGTTTTTTTTTTTAAATTTCGTGGAACGTTGTTTTTTCTTTTGGTTGAAAAGTTTTTTAAAACATCGATATAATATCGATACTCTCTTGTAGAAGAACAAAAACGCAAAAAAAAAGCTTCAACAAATGGACTTTTCTTAATAAACTATCCAATTATAATATTAATTCATCATTATCATCTTGTGTATAATATATAGTCAACGAATTCCTTTTTTTGTAAACATTTTTTTAAAGAATTATGTTTTTTTATGTAATATTATATTATAATATTATTAATAATAATAATGATTACTATTATCATAATATATATACCATATAATATTTTTATAATAGTATTATGAACTTTTTTTTTTCAAACCTTTCGTCTGCTTTTTGAATATTTTTTTTTTTTACTTTTTCTTTTTTCGTTTTTCCGTGCTAATTAATGAAATCCAATTATTGTTCAAATGATTCGGTTGAGAATATCCAGCTTCCTCTCCTTCTGACTTCTTGACAATGTTGTTGTTATTCAAAATTATTGATGGATTTCCTTCATCATCAGAAAAAACATTACTACCATCCTCACTCAAAATTGGCACTCGACTAGATATCTAAAACGAAAAAAATAATCAAAATATTTTACGATTACACGACATGTTTCTTTTCAAACCCATAAAATATAATAATGACAAAATGTGATGAGTGAATATTCACAATAACAACAACAACAACAATAATAATAATAAAATATACATGTACGTTTTATAAGGAGGTTTTCATTAGTTATGTAATATTTTTAACATGAAAAACAAAATACCTTTGAACTTCCCAAAGCAGGAAAATCTGATTCTGATTCCAAAGAAAACTGTTGCGTGTAGTTGTTCATTTCATTCTGATTTTCGAAATCCTTTGCATCCAAAAAGCAATGAAGAAATGGACAGGATGGACCCTTCAAACACGATCCTTCAGCCCAAAAACGACAGGTGATAAGATCATGAGAGAATTTACAATCATTTCCCATTTTACAAAGACCATCAAAAAAGTATTTGCATGGTCTTCCCTTAAAACCCTTTGCTTTTGCACTTCGTCGAGAAGATTTATTCTGCTTGTTGTTGTTGCTGCTACTATTACTATTATTATTGTTGTTCAAATTGGATAATGCATTGGTATAGTAGAAAGATTGAAACTGTCCATAATCTGAATCGTTGTCGTTGTTAATTTTTTCGTAATCGTCATAAACTTCTTCACAGCTATAGTCATTGATAACATAAGGTGAATCCATGTACTGACTGCCATCATCATACTGGCTCTATAGTTGTGTAAAAACAAAAAATGCATTCAGTTAGTCATGTATAATATAATAATATGTGTATGAACTATTTAAAATAATAAAAATGACAGCACAAAGTACAACTGAACAAAGAAAAACTTACAGATAGCCAGTCAAAATATTGACTGCCATAATCCGTAATCAATGGAAGAGAACCAAGTTGATAATCTGAATCGCAAGAAATGTTGGATGTTTGAATATGTGAAAGTTCCTCTGTTTGATTTCCTTTTTCGTTCTCGGAACATAATTTGAATCGTAATTGAAATGTTGATGATCCATTATAAAGAACGTACTCGTTTTCCTACAATAATAATAATAATATTATGATTAAAAACACAAAATTTAAAATTACAGTATTTCCTTTTTTGTTATCAACATAATATACCAAATTTCTGATATGTACCGTACTACTACTTTATTACTACGAAGGTTACTGCACTACAATAAAAAATGTTAAAAAAAAATGAAAGACTATAGATATTTTAATAGGAAAAATCAAGAGGAAATGTTACATACGTTGTAATCTGTACGAAATTCTGGAAGTTGCGATTGACTAAGAGTTGAAGTAGGAGAACCTATTACTTCTTCTTGAGTTTCCAAAGCACCAACAGGTCGAAAATGAGTTTTCCAACTAGTCAAAAGATCATCATTTGAATCATCATCCATCAATGGTTGACTACAAGCTTGAACTATTTCTTGTTCTTCTACATCACATCCATTTCCAATATCCAATTTGTTAAGCATTTCTTTCAATGAAGATTCCTGGTTTCCTCCTTGTTGATATTTATCGTAAAATTTGGATGATTCATTTTGATTCGAATAGAGGGGAATAAATTTGATGAATCCTGATTTGGATGGTGAATGATTCAGAAGTCGAAGTTTACTGTCCTCATCATCCATATTATGATCATTATTGTTGTTATGATGATGTTGTTGAATATAGTCGTTGTTACTACCAACATGTAACAAACTATTGACAATGTTATACTTTCTTGATGTTGAAGATGAAATATTGTTGTTGTTGTTATTACTATTATTATTTTTCATCATTATCCCTGCTTCCATAATCTTATTTTCATCTTCAATATGCTGAAAGTCAAAAATTGATGTAGAAGGAAGAAAATTCCGATTAGTCATTCGATTTTCATTGTTGTTGTTGTTAGTACTATTCCATGGATTTCCATTTACAGCAGGATTTTCACTTGTATTTTCTTGTCCCCAAATAGCAGCAATAGCTGGAAACTACAGGTAAATAATTTTTGTGACATGAATTAAAAATTACGTTACAAATATTTTTTTTTTCTATAAAATCTCAACTATTATTAATGATTATATTCTTGTTGTCTCTTGTCTATTTTTATAATATTATTATTATGGTATAGAATCATCTTATAGAAATGTTTTTTCAAAAATATAATATCTAATTAAATTAAAAAACAACAAACTTTACCTTGGACAAGAAAGACACAAGATCTGCAGTATCAGATTTTTCTGAAGCTTCTTCTTCTTCTCCATCAAGTTCTTGATCATCATCTTCCTCCTCTGCATCATCATAACAATTATAACTATTACTATCTTGAACAACTACAACAATATCGTCATCATCATCTTCAGCATTATAATCATCCATTATTGGGTCTAATTTTTCCAATAATTCCAATTCCAATGCACTTTGTTCTTGTTCTTGTTGACGTTGTCGTTGAAGATGTTGTTGTTGTTGTTGTGCTGATAATGATTGCAATGACATTTTATTTTCAATTTGATTTGGATTGGTGTTATTATTGTTATTTTCCCAAGGACTTAATTTTGATTTCCATTGAATATACTGATCCAAAGATGAAGAATCAGAAGCAATTTCCTTCTGATTCACCATATCTTCTTGTTGACACATACTAAGATAATTTGATGATGCTTTCAAGTTTTCTGATGGTGGTACATTAGATGGACTTTTATCCCTTGCCATCACCAAATTATTCAATGACATGCCATTCGGTATATTTGATATCCAAGCCAAATTTTCTTTTTCATCTTCCTCCTAAATATAAAGTATAAAATAATGTGTGTCAAGTATAAATACAAAAAAAAACATACATTCATACACACATTCACACATAAAAAAATACTAAATAAATTAACATGATGTACTCTGTAAATTTGTAGCATCAGAAAAAAGCAAACATATTATTATTATTATAAATTATAAATATCGACTTACGTGAAAGTAACCAGAATTCTTCATTGAAATGTTCAATAAGTGAGCTTTTAGACTCACATTATTGTTATTCTGTTCATCCTGATTACTATCTGATTCAATGAATTGGATGAACGGATTAGAGAAAGGACCACATGTTGGTTCCGTTTTAGGAAACCAAAAACCATTCTCATAACACGATTCACCACCATTTATTGGTAATAAACTCGCCATCGTATTCATTTTAATTGATTCGGATTCTGGGCCTGTAATACATAATATACATCATAATATAATCAATAAATAAGCACATAAATTATATTTCACTTAATTATTTATGTTCACCAAGAATAATTATTATTTGTTCTTTGAACGTATTTTGAGTATATCCATGTAAAATTTACATAATAATATTATATTGAATTAAAATTTGATGAATTTACCAGCAAATTCAGGTTGATGTTTAGTAAGTAATGTCCATATTGATTCGTTTATCCTTAGTGAAATAACTATTCCGACTTGCAGGATAGTTTACTAAGTTGATGTAGCCAAATCTTCTTCTTCTACTTGATGAAGACAAACAGCGAAAAAACGAGAGAGGGAGAGAAAGAGAGATATCTTGAATCACACAAAAAAACTGTCTATAATATTAAAAAAAAAACAAAAGATCAAGTTAGACATACATTCCATGCATTCAAATAAAAGTAAAGAGAATGTTAAAAATGTATTCCACCATTATTATTAATTATCAATAGTAATTATTATGAAAACGGTAACTTTTGTATCTAAACTTTTTGTTATAAAATATTTATTATTTTACGTACCGTATATGTATAGATGATAAAATATGTTGAAGATGATGATGTTGTTGTTGTTGGTATTATTATTATTGTTGTTGCAAATGTGGGAGATTTTCAAGCCTTAAGCGATCGCACGGGTCCGTGGAAATGTGACTTGGGGAAAAGAATTTTCGGTAATCGTACCGGAATATTTTCATTGTCATCGCCGCATCTTCAAGCGATGAATGATGACCTTCTTGTATTTTCTCCCCAAAAATAGTCCATGCCAAGTGTTTTAATGACCAATTATATTTAGTAGGAACTCCGTTTCCATCTGGGTCAATTCTATAATAATGATTGTTGAGATCAAATGTCTGAAAATCTCCCATTTTCAAACCCAAGGCATTAAAGTCTCCCACCCCTTCCAAAGTTATTGTTATTTTGTCTTTTAACATTTGGTAAACCTCCCATTGGACTTGTTCAAATGTTTTTTCTTCTTCTTCAAATTCTTTAAAGGTGAATCCGTTACACTTTAAGGTGTGCGAATTGACGAGGTAAGAGAAACGAGGATACCTTATTCTTGCATGGTACAGTGAATTTCCCTCAGCATCTACTATACACACTTCCGCAGCTTTTTGGTCACATTTAATTCCATTCTTTTTCCCTTTTTTCAGTGGATCTTTGTAATTAACCAACAAGTTACCAAATTCATCCTGAAATGTGCATAATTTTAGATTTTTATCCTTCGGTATTGACACTTTTTCAATGTCCATTGATACGAAGTCTAATTTTTTGAATGCTTTCCACCATGAGTTTAAGGATGATGATGGTTCTTCTTTTTCTTCTTCTTCTTCTTCTTCTTCTCCTTCTTCTTCTTCTTCTTCTTCTTCTTCAATTTCACTTGCTGTTGACGACCGACCGACCAGAGGGATTAGCACTGGCACTTTATTGTTGCCAGGAATACACACTCCGGTCGGCCGGTATTTTGGCTTCTTCCGTCTAATCGCATGAGAAATTGCTTGTTTTGCTGAGATTAATTCACATCGAGGGACAGCATTTACCAGTTTGGCAAAAAATGAAGAACGATTTTCCCTTGCAGATCGACGAAAATAGTTTAAAATATATTTCTCTTTTTGTTCATGTCCAATGACATTCAGGAACTTGTTGAACAATTCTTCCTTTTCTGCACCTTGACATGCCGATAGGTAAGTGAGGACTTGATTGATTTGATGATCCATAGGATTTTATTGTAGAATGTAAAATGTAGCAGGTAAATAATATTATGTAGAATGTAGAAAGTATAGTGTACAATGTACAATGTAGATTATGGATTGTAGACACAGGAGAGTTGAGTCTTGGCTCACTTTTCTGAGAAAACATATGTGTATTTTGTATATATATATTTCCCAAATTTCGAATAAAATTGTGAATTAAAAACTTGGTTTGTGTTTGTACTAATATAATTTAATTAGTACAAACACAAACCAAGTTTTTAATTCACAATTTTATTCGAAATTTTGGAAATATATATATACAAAATACACAACACACCACACGCTTTTCTGAAAATCCAAAGTGATTTTGAATATGGGAATGGGCGCTCTTTGGCAAGGACAAGTTGGAAAAGTTGGAGGCGTACACTTTTGCCTTCTTCCTTGGGAAGAGAGAGAAAAGTCAGGCACACTTTTTGCCGTCAATCTTCTGTTCTCTAGTATAATATATTTTTTTTCTATGGGGCTAACTGCTAGCATCAGCACTAGCATCAGAACCAACACCAGCCAACACCACCATCGTCACACTACATTTGTTATACGTTGCAAGTTAAAAGTTGAGAGCTACAACACTGACATGACTTTGACTCTGGAACCAAAGTCGTCCTAACCAACAACCTGTTCTACAGCTCAGACGCTCTTTTTTCTACAGCTGTCAGCTGTCCACATTTTTCTTTTGTCATCCGGCCCTGTCAAAATTTGAATCTGCACAACAACAAATCTTGACTATTGTAAGTAAATATTTTTATTTATTTTTTTACATAAATTAGTTGTTTTTCCCAGTATATTTTCCGTTTGTTTTTTATAATTAGTTTAATTTATTTACTGGATTTAGGTTTTGAATTTTGAATTTTGAATTTTCTCTTGGAGTTGAAAAAGGAAATATGGGTTTTGTCAAGCCGGCGATTTTCCTCGTGTCCACGAATGCACTTGTCACAGGCTTGTGCTATGGAGTCACCACACTTTTCCCTCTCATTCCACCACAGGTAAATTATTTCTTGTGTTTATTCTTCATTCAGCACATTGTCATTATGCAAATTTTTATGGAGAGTGAAAAATTACAAAGATATATATATAGAAATATTAAATATAATTTTGTAAAACTGTGCCAAAATGATTCAAAATGATTAAATGAAAAGACAAAATAGTACATGAATTTTTTGGAACTTTGAACTTTGAACTATTAACTTTTATTTAATTACAGCTCAAACTTCCCGGGACAATTGGTGCAGTTTTAGTGGCACACATTGTTGGCTTCCTCTACACTTCACTGTTTAAGCCTAAACATGTCACAAAATCCCAATATTTCAGTATGTTGTGGCGATTACAACTAACATTTAAAATTATTCCAATTATATGTACAAAATACAAAAATATGATAAATGAAATTGAGAATTGAGACTTGAAATTGACGTTGTTTTGTTGACATTTTCAAACAGCGGCTGTTTTATTCTTCTTCGCGACCTCTTTTGACCTGACGGCTCTTGTGGATCTTCAAATGAGCCCAAAGAACATCCTACTGACGCAATATTTGAATAGTGGTGATTCACTGACTGAGAATGTGTGGTCAGAGACGATGGTCTATTTGGATGTGGCTATTCCTCATCTCCTTCACTTTATCATCTTTTATCGCATGTTCAATGGGTAAACCATGAAAACTAAATAAAAAAATTAAATATCAAATGTGGAGAAGTGCTCAAAGTTGAAAGTCAAGAGTCAAGATAAAATTCATGTATTTTTTGGTGTATTTTGTATGCATTTAGGCTTTCATGGAGATCTCTTGAGCTTTTTAACGCTGGAGCCTGGCTCTCAATGTCTCCACCATTTCTCCTTCCGCTGTTATCTGCGAATCCGACTCAGTTTATCCAGAAACAAACTGTTTCTCTTGGCTTCTACCCACTCATATTCTTAGTGCTATACGTTATCAAAATGTAAACACATAAATTATAGTACATAAAATAGAAATTACTGCACACATGTGCATTTTCTTCATGTTGAATATTTATGTTCCAATGAGTTGTAATTTATTCATGTTTAATTATTTTTTGTGTCTTGTTTTTCAGGACACTTGGACTTCCCCGTTTGAATAATTTGGGAAAAGATGAAAATGAAAATGGAAAAACTGGATCCGGCAAAGCAAAACAACAGAACCAACAGAAAAAAGCCACAGGATTTTTCTCGAGCTTTCTCTTCAAACTCACCAGTTTTGTCCTCACTTTGGAGACGATTGCACTAATCGTTTATCAAGTTGGAGTGAGTTGAACACAAACACAAAGTTTAAATTGCCCAGTCATTTTTATCATTTTAAAAACAATTCCCAGTGTATAAAGTTTTGATGTTTGATTTTTGATTGAATTGACAATTGACAGATGACACATAATGAAGAATTGAGCCCTTTCACCGGTCA
>JAQGBH010005168.1:0-14924 GCA_034698265.1 Sminthurinus aureus | reverse complement strand
AATCAATATTATTATGTATCTAAATTTTTGATCAAGTTAACTTACCCCGAAAATACCAGCGACATAAATTAAGTTTTTGGTCGTTTTTTAGTTTTTCAATGTCCATGGCCAATCAGAAGATGAGTGTTTTGAAGAAATAAATAATGTGTAAACTAGGAGTTTTAGATAATTGGAAACTTAATATAATATTATTATTAACTCTTCTTTTAACTTGTCTTGTATTTATTAAATAAATTTTATTTACAATTTTTATATATTTTTAATATATTTGGAAAACTGTGTTAAAATAGTTATATCTAATTAATAAACGTGAGTAGCTGTAAAGGCACCAGGACTACTCATATAGTGTTCTTATATAAAAAAAAAAAATATTTTTAATATATATACTTGATTCATGGACCATGAATCATTGACACAAACAAAAAGTATTACAGATTTCCTTGCTATGAGAAATTTTGAATTCGGCGGTGATTTCATCAAAATAGAGCCTCGCACGCCATCTGTATTTGATAGCCCACAACTAAGATTCCCAGAACAGCGACACCCACGCCATCTGTATTTGATGGCCCACAACTAGTTCAGAAAACAGCGACACCCACGCCCTCTGGGTTTGAAAACATGAAACTAAAAACTGTGGCCCATGTAAAAAGCCTAGAGTACGACGTCTATGTACGTATCCATTTCTAGTTCCAAAGTGTTCCATCTGTGTACTTATCAATCTCTAGTCTTGAATATTATAGAATACAGCGGTGATTATTTTATATAATAATTAAAAAATGTTTTAATTTTCCTCTGTTTTCGTGAATATAATTACAATTGAAGTAAGAAAACATACACTTATAAGTTGATGGATGTTAAATGTGACCTAGTTTTGGTAATATTTAGTGGAAGCTGGAAAAACAAAATCATGTAGTTTTTTTACAATTAATATTATTCAATTTAATAATATTATGAGATATGAAAATTTAGAAAATGTATTACATTTTTATTTATTTCCCTAGTCATTATGGAAGATAGAAATACGGTTTGTCGTATTTCAAATACCCGTAGATTAATCCACGTTCCCTAAATGACGGTTGATGATTCTATGGAAATACCTTCATAATATTATTCCGAATAAAATTAAAAATTAATTAGTTTTACGCAGCTTACGTAACGAATTTTTTTATTACACTACGATTCAACAATGTTTTAGAAATTACATTCTGTCACGGCACGATCTTAGAGTAAATTATAGAATGAAAATGGTTATAAAATGTTATTTATTACACTCCTTGAACTGAAATAATGTTATTCCTTTATTCTTTATACATTATTTTTTGGAGCATAGGCGGACGAACAATTAAAATCATGGTTTTATAATAAAAAAAATTATTCAAATATAAACGAAGTAACTTTTGTCTTTTTGTTTTGAAACATAAAAAAAAATAATTTCTATTCACTATCGAGTCTTCCTATCAGATGTAGAAGCTTTGTAAGCTTCAATGATTGCTTTGACTTTTTCAGCCTTGAGTCTATCTTCAGACAAAGATTTTGTGTAGACGTGTTGTAGGGACTCCTCGTCTTTTAATTGAATAGCTACTTGAGCTGCTTCTTCATATAGTCTATAGATGTACATATATAAATATTAATAAGATTATTTAGAAAATCCCTTGCTACTTACAACTTACATAATATTATAATATATTATAATAATGTACAATATACATTATACATAAGGAAGTGTACGTCAAAACAGATTCAGAGCTTACGAAACCAATCTAAAAATGACAAAAACAAATTTTCCACGACTTACCCTGCCAATAGGTAATATTTGACTTGTAGATCATCTTTAACTTTCGGTAAGTATTTTTGAGCTTCCAGAAGATTCCCAACTTGAAGACAAACTTGAACAAAATCCTAAAATTTGAAATAATTGAATTTATAGTTTAGTATTTAGTATTTAGTATTTAGTATGCCATGATACAGCATATATGTAAAATTTCTTTCGTAACAACAGTTATAATTTATTTATTAAATAGAAATGATTGTGTAAGTACTTCAAATCCAACAGGCATTTTTTTAGTTTTAGACATTTTATCAATTTCTTGCCAATCTCTTGTTTCACTTGAAGTCTCTAATCTAATACACCAGTATCTATTAAAAAAAAGGAGAAAGATAGAGTGGACAAACAATTGGGAACAGTATTCAATTTTGAATTGTAACGTGTTGATTCTTGTAATGAAATCCGATACTGCAAAACAATTGAACGATCCCCAGGATAATCCACGGTTCTCGTATTTGAACTCTCATATAAGTAACAAGTATTCGTAAATTCTAACAAGGATCAAGGATTTAGTAAATAATGATTTACGTTCTGTCGGGAACTTTAAATTCGGTCCTTAATTTATCAGCCAATTTGCCTTCCTTGAGACTAAGAAGCATTTTGATGGTATCACGAAGTGTCAAATCAGTACACGTACGATTGTACTTTTGTTCCAAGCTTATCTGGTATTTCAATAAACGATGCTGTTCTTCACATAAACTAGCCATAAAATCATTTTTAGCTTTCTTGTACATTTCTTGCGCAGACAGTAATGATGAGAGGCGACTTTCAACTTTCTAAATGAGCAACAGTTATTATTTTTCATCAATTATTATATTTGGTAATACGGACCATTTTAATAGTAATATATACCTACCTTTATTTAAATAAATAGATACAAATATCAAATATATTATCATGATGAAATTCCTTTTAAAATAGTTGTAAAAAGAGTAACCTTTTCACAGTAGCTATCACGAATGCACGTATCCCCTTGTGAGCTAAAATTATCTTCTTGTTCGTAAATATCTCGAGCAGCCTCTGGGTTGTACGTTTCCGAAAACTTTATATAGAGACTTTGTGAGATCGGATAGTTTCTAATTAATACCTATATAATCAAGGTGACAGACAGAGAGATATCATTAGCATAATCATGTATACAAACTAAAACTTCTTTCCCAGTACTTAGTATTATAATTTATAAAACCTTCTTTACTTTAGGTAGCATGTAAAATAAATAATAATAATAATAATAATAATGAACGTCTAAAAAACTCACCTGAAAGTCTGATCGTGACATATTTCCTATTAAATGTAGCAAAACTTTGTATATCAGGTCAGAATCTCCACTTTCAACCGCTTTACGAAGTGCTCCATCGTTATCACCTAGTTTTAAAAGTAATTCAACTTGAACACTTGGTCGAACTTCATACTGGGCCAACTAGTTTGGTGAATGAAACAATATAAATACAAAATTTTTTGGAACACATTATGATGTACATAATATTACACAATAAATGTGGTATGAAAAAGTAAAAACTAAAAACAAGGGAGAACAAAACACAAAACATAGCTGAAAACAAAATATTCGTATCGTAATTTTTCATGAACCTTCGAATTATTGGCCTACATAATACATACATAAATAAGATGGATAGGTTTTTGGTTTTTGTATATGTATTACGTTATTTTGACAAAATGTTTAATTTTGAGTTTAAATTTTTTTATTAAAACATACACTAAGGGCGAGTTTCTTCCTTCCAGCATCTAATGCTTTATTTGCTATTTCACTATAGCTGATTGAAGAATCAGACTTGAGTTTATTGTGAATTTCATTTGCAAGTTGGATATCTGGTACATGATTTTGACCAACCTGTAAAATACAACAAATCAAAGTCATAGTGATTATTATTAATTAAAAGATTTCTTTTAGTTTAACGGCAAAACTTTAACATTTCTGAATATAATAATTTCAATTACTGATTGAAACAGTAAAAAATACACAAAATACTGTAAATTCCAACTAAATGATTTTATTTTACTTTGTAACAAGCCCAGTGGTTGAGAATTCGAGATTTCCCTAAAATTAAAAAGCAATAATATAATTTTATCAAAATAATGGGGACACAAATAGGAGTAAATGTGGTTTATTCGAACAAAAATTTTAAACACTAGAAGCATGTATGTACATAATATTTTATATTTTATCTAATATTATTATTATGTGTAATAATTTATAATATTTCAATGTAGATGTGCTACTAAATAGGAAATAGTGAATTATAATTTCAAGTACCCTGAGAGTCTCGGAGTTTTAGAAACTCTGCAACCTTAATTGCTAAAGAATATTGCCTCCGAAGTACAAGTCTATCAATTAAAACTCCAATGCCCATGGCATCTAATCTGTTGAGCAATATCCAAAAAACAAAAAATCAAAACAACATCTCAGGTGCATATATATATACACACACAATAGATTGCTTTAAGAGTTACAATAATATGCTTGTTTTGCAGACTCCTATTGCAATGACTATTATTAAAAACAAATACTACAAGTGTCCATAAATCATTGTTTGTGTAGGTATATTTTCTGTTCAGCATACTATCAAAATATCATTAAAAAAAACAAATTTCAATAAATTGTTACTTTAATAATATTATAATATTATGGTAAATAATAAGTTGAGATAAAATAAATAATATAAAACTATAAAATAAAGCTTACTTACTATAAATTATAAATATTATTAATTAATAATAATTACTATTACATGTTAAAAACAATCTTCATTATACAACATTATAGAATTTAAAAAAAAAAACATATACGTATATTACTGTGTGAAAGTTAAAGGTATCCCAATTTTATAATCCTTCACAGCATTAATGATCCTCAACATTTGACACATTTGTATGTACATTTCTGGACTGTACTTTGAAAGAAAACATTTCCCAAACTGTGCAGCCTAAAAGATAAAGAACATTATATTCCAAAATATATTGTAATAATATTGTAAATAATGATCATTAGTTATGCATGCTATTACAGTTTCTTTAATTTTATTACAATAATATATTATTACACAATAATGATCTCATACTGTAAGAAAAGAGACGAATATTATAATATATCATTTTAAAGTACTTTGACGATCTCCATACAATATATTCAATAGTAACACAATAATTACATAATCATATCCTTAACCATTAGCATATATTATGTAGAGTTGTATTTTTTTGAGTAGGGACTAACCTTTAACACCATTTTTTGTTTAGCAGGTTCAAACTCGTACCCAGCAGCTTCAATACACTGTTCAACAGCTGTATTAAGATTAGCAATATACCTAATGTGTTCATCCGCTTTATGACTTTCTTGTTGAAAATCCGTTGCTGCCTGTATGAGTAATGCTCCAGGCTCAAAACTACCGATTCCAAAGACTTCACAAGATACTTTTTGTACTTTTTGAATCATCTCATGAAATCCATTACTTATAACACGAACACAGTCGATTTCTGGAACAAAATAAAATTCCGACTCTTGAAGAAAATGAAGCTTGTGTCCTTGCTGGTTGACAAGAAACACATTATTGTCAAGACTTATAGCCACAGCTTCATTTCCACACCTAAATATAAATATTATTCATATTATACATCATTTTCTCTCTGTAAAAATGTAATTCTGAATTTCAAAAAAGAAAGAATAAAATTGGTGCTATGAAAGACAATCCACTCACCAAACAATCTGTTTTGGTAGACTTCTTATACCAGAGGAATGTTCTCCATATTTAATAATAAAATCACTCGACCCTAACCAAATTACACCAGATTCTGTAAATAAAGCCAAATGTTGACCATTGAGGGAGACTGATATTTGAATGATGGTTGAATTAACACCAGCCGGAGATATAAACTCTGGATATTCACAATTACATCCACTTGCATCTACAACAAATACAGAACTTCCACGAGCAGCTACAATACTAGTCTGACGTTTTAAAGAGACAACAGTCCATGCAGTTATTGGAATTTCTCCTGGAACTTTAGCATATCGCTTCATTGTTGGAGCCTTATAGTTATTAACAACAACAAAATTATCTTTTGTTGTCAAATATGCAACTCCAGTACCATTAAAACTTGAAAATATTTCAGCTTCCAAAACTTTTTCTTTGAACTCCTATTTATATTATTAATAGAAAATATTAGAATAAAATAAAATAAACGTTCAAGTAAAGCACATAAATGTATAGATTAAAACTTGTCGTGTTGTTAAAATAAAAGTTTCGTTAGAACTCACCGAATTTATGGAACAATGTACAGTTTCTTTCGAGTTACCAAAAAGATTATAAACAAGTACATTTCCATCTTCCTGTACACATAAAAGTTCTTCTGAAGTAGACCATCCCATTTTTATCAAAACACCAGAGTCCCACTGAAAGTAGCAAAATTAAAGAAATAGTATAAAAGAAAAAATACTATTGCATCAAAAAAAATTAATTAGTACTCATAATAGATAGTTTTAAAAATTCTTCACTCAAAAATACTATTTGTGTACTTATTTATGTGTGTTTTTTTTTTTTGCTTTTGTATTACTTTTATCGTTGAAATTAAAGCACCAGCAGCTGTATAAATTGATATAATTGGTTTGACAGGTATACTGGCGGTGACACGAATTATTTTCTTATCATCTCGGATAATAGCCATCGGACCACCATAGTTTGCTCCAACCAGATAAAAATTTTCTAAATCTACATGTTGTTTCCAGTTTTCACTCATGGAGTACACCTCAACTTTACGAAAACTCTGTCCTGGACATATCTCAATAGAATCAAATGTCCTCAAATGACTCATCTTGATCGTTCACACCACAATTTGCTGGTCCAACTTTGTATTTCAAGGTTCCAGTTTTCCGATCATTTATTATTATTATTACAATACCTGCTGAAAAAAAGAAACATAGATAAGAGTCCCAACAAACTGTGGATGTTTTGAAAGCACATTAGGGCTCTCAATTTATAAACACTTTATAAATTACTACTACATTCAAAGTTCAATATATATAATAATTTATATATGTGCATATTTTTATTTATTATTTATTTATTTATTACTGAATCAGTAATAAATAAATCCACATAAATAAGATGAATTCAGTAAAAAAATCTTTTAATCAAATTAAAAATTAAATTTTAACAAATTACTATGTTAAAAGTACTATCATAAGTCATAAGCATTTTATATATTCTAGTATACGCCTACATCATATATTATTATAGTAATTGCATTTACAGTTTTTTAATAAATGCTCTAAAGATTAAAAATCAAATGTCTTTCTCTGGTACTTATATTTTATACTACTATAATATTTTACAAAACATTTACAATAATATTTATTATGTATGTATAGTACATATATTATATGTATTATTAATTATTATACACTTAAATACTTTACTATATTAATACCTGTATTCAAAGTTGACGGACCTAGCACATAGGAGCAGGGATGCTGTAATAATAATTAAAAGTTTTAATTTTTACTAGTCTAAAGTACTAGATACTAGTATATTTTTAAAATTTTTGATATAAAAAAAAATTTGAAACAATCTTCCCGTACTCTCACGGGAATCTGGAACTCAAGCGCATAATAATGCATAATAATATTATGGGTGTATATATATATATACTCTCTATACATAAAGAGTGTATTTATAATAGTGTACACATTTAATAAATTTATAACAATAATAGCAAGAGTCTTCATCTACATAATAATATAATATTATTTTGTCTGATGCGTTTTCGGTTATCAGTGATAAGAGATGAAATCTCTTTCCTTTTAAAAGGAAGTCAGATTTGTAAATAATATTATGGTTTAATAATAAAGTGTAGTATTGTGTATTCATTTGATTTGATTTTTTTTTCCATTTCAGTTTTATTTACCTGTAGAAATATGCACGAGCTTGATACAATTAAAATGAACTAAAAAAGAGACATGACAGTATAATATAGTTATACAAAAATTACGAGTTACATACCTAATACACATACCTCTAATTACCCAGACATCGTGGTTTGGAAAATATAATATAATAATATAAATAATATATTTGTTTTCAAACAATATTATGTATATGTAAAAATACTTAAGTACGAGAGTAATATTCAATAGGTAATGATAAACAGATTCTCAAAACTTAAAAGTAAAAAACATTACATTATAAATTATGAACAAATAATAAATGAGTAATAAATAATAATACAATTTTAAACAATACATCATAATTCATAATTCATAATATTATTACATAGTAATATAAATATAACCTTATTTGAGTTTCAAATAACCATTTGAATTCTATAGAGTCGTTTTTTAAGATTAAAACAAATCTTTTTGTATGCATAATATTATATACATTTGTTTAGCACAAATTAATTACAATACTAACATAGAATATTTTATTTTTGTTTGCGTCTACTAACCATTACTAATGAACTATTCTGATATCAAAAATTTTTTCATTTAGTAGGATAAGTCGTAATCATTATAATCATTTTCATTATATTATATGAATACAATAAATTTGTGTCTTTGCGATGAGTAATAAAATCTGTAGGTATTTTCTAATATTTTGGCTTTCATTTAATGAAGCTAACCTTTATGAAAGCTAGGCACACGTTTGGTACTACATGTAAGGATTGATAAATGATAAGTACTAATAAGCCAATATGATTATTAGTTTTTACTATTTAAGTCCACATCCAATACAGTTAGCTCTTTGACATTCCTCGTATTCTTCTTCACAGTCTGAAGACTCTTCTCCATCATCATCATCGGACTGAGATATGGAGCTGGTTTTACCATTTTTACTACTACCACAGCTTTCATCACTTTCTGAACCAGAAATAGAGCCGGCTTTGAATTTTGTAATCTTCATCTTGTTCATAGTTGTGGTAGACTTTCCATTGGTAGTATTTGGACCATGAACTTTCTTATGAGCCATAAGACCATGCCTTGTTGAATACATTTTTCCACAGTGGCAAGGAAACCTTTGACATACAAAATACAAAGAAAATTATAACGTACAATATTAGAGTAATAAGTAATAAGTATAATATAATATGTATTCAATTCAATTCAAGATTTATTCAAGTGTATAAGTCATAACATAAAGTTGTTTTTTATATATAAACAAATTGTGTATTTTGTATTGCATGGATGGACAAAGTAAACCAAGCACCTCAATTACTAAAAACAATTCTCTTAATTGACTACATTTGAAAAAAAAGGTACTGTAGCTTGATAAAATATATTTAAATTTCTTTAATAATAATAATTAGTTTGAAAAATATGAATCTTTTGCTCAAATGAATGTAAATCATTGTAGAATCGACACGTGACAATATCTATAACCTATAACATGATAATACTTATTTTTTTCGAAATAGCACAAAAATTTCCAGGAATAATTATTTACGTAATTAATTAATTAACCGAATATATCATAATCATTCTTACTCTTGTGGTGCACTATGACCGTATTTAGCATGATACTTGATTCCATTGGGATTTTTATATGCTTTCGTACATCCAGGAACCGGACAAATATATGGCTTTTGTATACTATTGAGATGACCTCGTTTCTTCCTGTCAATTAAAATTTAAATTATACTTTCAAAATTGGTTTTACAAAGACGATGGATAATTTTTCACGCGTGATTAATTGATAATGCCATGCATCATACAAATTCTTCTCACACAGCCTTAAAATAAAATAACGCATACGTTGGACACTATCTTGACCAACTTGATAGAAGCTATTTAAATGGTGAGATTTTTATCTACTAACCATATCATAATATTATATTATTATTATGTGAATGTTCCACCAACAAAATCAGAGCTCATGCTCCAGTTCTTTCTTTTTTTAATGTTAACATAATAATAATATACTTTAGGTCAAGAACTATATCCATCCTGAAAAACTCAAAGTCCTAAGTTGAGTCGAATTCCTCACATTCCGTGAGCTGCGGGTTTTTTGGTGGAATGTCACATAATAATATTATGAGGGAACAAATATTCAAATGTCATGAATTTACATGGTTCCTCTTGAGTATGTAATGGAAACTTTCAATTGGAATTATATCTGTATTTTAAAAAATAAATCATCCTTGAAAGACTTACTTGAGACCTTCTTTCAAAATGAATTCTGGAGTATAATACTCTCCAGTTTCGGTGTTAAACGCGTTCGCTTTCCGATTGACTGTTCTAGATTTGGGAGTTGAACTATTTTTAAGAATAGTTCTCTTACTGCTAGTCACAAATATACGATTTTTCCCCTGATGATAATGACTTTGATTATTAATACTATTAAAGTGTGTTGGTGATGAAGGCAGAGCTGTTTTTAATTCAAAAGAAGAATCAATAGAAATTTTCTCTTGATCGTCAAAGTTTTTAGCTAAAAACGAAGATTTCCCCAAACTTCCACAACACATGCTTTTCATTGGTAATGATGTATTCTCTGTGTACCTCCCTTTTCCCTTTCCACCATACTGATGATGATAAGTGCGGCCCTCTTTATAGTGGTGTTGGCGATGATGGCGATGGTATCGAGAATAGTCTTCTGAGGAATGAAAACTAGGAGTCCGACTTAAAACATGTGATACAGTATTTATATTACTCTTGGGGAAAATATCATCGACAGTTATACTCTCACTGAAAGAATCATTGAAATTTATAGCATCCGCCGCTAAAGAATTGCAAAAAAAAAAAAAAACAAGAAAGGAACAAGTTCATTGTTTATTTCATAAATGCAAAAATTATTATGGAATTACTGTGTCGGTTTAGTCATTTTGTTTTTTTATTATTATTTTTTTTAACTTTTGTGCTTCTTGAGAATAAACTTTTCAGATCTATAAAATTTAAAAAACACAACAAGCTTTAAAACACAAGAACTAATGTTACCCGATGGAAAATTTTCAAGCAATGCATTCCAATCAATTTTCTCCGTTACATCAGGCCACATTGTTGGACAACTTCCTACGGCTTGTGTATTGAGTTGAGAGCATGAGAAAGAATCAATTGGTGGTAAAATATCCGTCACTTTTACAGGGGGAGCAATCGGTAAGATGTCATTCTCTTCTTGATTGAACCTTGAGTATAAAACGAAAAAACAAGAAAACAAGCTATTCAAAACTTTATTACCAACCAAATTGACATCTAAATAATAACAATAACTAATTAATACTTAATACTAAACACAATCAATTATTACAGATAGTTTTAGCTGTTTTAAATAATAAATAATCAACTTTTGTGAAATAGTACATAGAAACATGCATGAAAATGCTTTTATTAAGTATTTAAGTACCTGTCCAATATTATGTCTAGCAATGGAACGAGGCTATCGTAACCAGCTCCCAAATAATCTTCCGTTTCATCACTTTCTGGTTGAGATGTGGGGTTATTAATAATTTCTGATGTACCCAAACCAACCATGGAACTGTTTTCTAGTAAGGACCGTTCATTGCATTGTTGAATGTTTTCAATTACTAGAGCTGTTCCTGATTTATCTTCTATATGTACGATGGAAGGGAAAAACCGAAATATTGTTTTATTATTATTATGTTGATTGCTAATATCAAATGTTTCATTTCAAATTATAACTTATAATTTAAAATCAATTTTACCCAGATGGACACATATGTGTTCAAATAAGTCTGGAGCTGACTGAAAAACCCTGTTGCAATTCACGAATCTGCAAATTTGTCTCCCTGTAGACATCATTACTAGGAGAGAAAAAAAAGAACATTTTTTTATATAAACTTTTTAAGAGATTAAATTATACTAAACACTACAGCAAAAGTTTTTACATGACTAATTACTTATTTAGACAAAATATTATTATGATATAACTATGAAAGTACACAGGCAACAACAAGTTGGATCAATGAGGATGAGAAAAAAAATCAAATGAACTGCTACACAGGAAATAGTATGTAACTACTTTAAGGTAATAATTAATGAAATAATTCAAATTTAAATAAAATAGTACAACTGACGATGATGTGAACTGGAATGAGATGAAACAAACAAATAAAAGCTGGTATTTAATGGTAATTACTGGTCTATGAATGAGAAGGAAGGGTAATGAGAAAAATAATGAGTATAGTAGTACTAATTGAAAAACTGATAAGATGCAATATTATGCAATGAACTTAAGGACATGGGTGGGTCATGTACTTAATCCCACAAAAGACACAACTTATAAAGTAAAATTTAGTAGATACTTATATTATATGTAGATAGTAATAAAAGTGTAAAATCATATGGTGAAGTCATATTATGGATATTGAAGAATAGAGGTCATTCCTTCATTCAGTTTTTCCAACTAAAAGCACATACTGCAAGTAAGTATGAACAGGTAAATCGGCACACATGATGAAAAATAAAAAGCATCACTGTGAACATATCCATTGTCAATGATAGAGCATAATGCATAGAGCAATGACCTTTCTGTACAGCAGCTAAAGAAACATAGAAGAAAATTTCTATGAACCACATAAATTAAATGTCTACGTATTAACCAGACAATAAGAAGAAATCTTATTGTCCGATATTATTTACATTTATACATTCTACATAGACCAAAATTTACATAACTTATATATTTACCAAAATATACTTCAAAATTATTACAAACAATATAGTATAATGTCATATTTAATTTTTCCTACTAAATTAGTTGTTACTAAAATTGTTTTTAATAGTTTTGCAAGAGGTTTTACTACACACATAAAAACTATTATATTATGTAACTGTTCAAGGTACATGTTAGTCTACGTAAATAGCTATTCATGTTTCAATATAAGTAAAAAAGAAACCAAGCGTTTTATTATTAAGCAGTGCCATTCAGAAATGAAGAAATACAGAAAGCCATGTTTATGTAATATTATTATGCTACTCATTGTTAACTACTTACAGCTGTCTTGATTACGAAAAGATTGACATCCTCATTTTGGAGCATTCCTCGCAAATACAGACCCACTTCCTTCTCCTGTTAATCATGATATTTATCTTAGAAAAATACAAAATAGATGAACTTCTTAAATAAGAAATGTGGAAAAAGATGTCCAACTATTTTGAGATCAGTAACTTAATTAATTAAAACGGTAGTATCTAGTTTTATGTTTTATTATAGACATACACGTCCAAGTTGAAGTGGTTGTGGTAGTTTTGAATCTAAGTTGTACCAAATTCCATCGATTTTTCGAATGGCTAACCAATGTTTACTTCTCCAGGGAAGCTGTAGAAAAAAAAAAAATTTTTTCCAAAATAGTATTTCTCATTAGTTTATAAAGTTTAGAGAGAGGACTTTTATTTCTGAGAAAATTAACTATACTCTCTCTGTTTTTACATGGCATTCCTCAGGATTTCCAATGAATTACATGCATGTATATTACATGTATATAAGGAATTTGCACTCCTGGAGGTACGAAGCAATTTTATAATCCACATTAATTTCATCATCCACAAAATGCAAAATGTGCATTCTCGATGATTACTAATGTATATTATGATACGAATACGAATATTTTATTGATGTGGGTGGCTACCCTCTCAACTCACTAATGTTTTAATTTTTAATAGTAACTGATCATGTGGAACTTATCCTTATTTAACTGACTTACCTTCATCAAACCAAAATTCACAGACGTTGTAGGAACGTTAAGAATAAATCCATAAATGTCATCAAAATTTTGAGTTCCAGCATCCCTTTGAAATTTATGAATTCAATTAACAATACTGTAGTCTATTGTAAAATGGATATGAAGACATATTTGCGTTCCTCAAATTTTCTACCTATAAAATCCGTATCCGGTGGCGTCATTTCGTGTGTCACGCTCTAGAGAAATGGCCATTACTCAGGCTAAGAGAAATAGACACTCCTCTGACTAAGAGAAATAGCCACTACTCTGGCTTAGAGAAATAGCCGCTCTTTTGGCTGAGAGAAATAGCCATTACTCTGGCTAAGAGAAACGGCTATCATTTGTGATAAAAAATGGCTTGAATTATAGATGCAATAAACAGCTATAATTATGAGAGCACATCAATCAACGAAATATCAAGCTGAAACGGAGAAACTCTACCAGGTTATAGTAGCGCACAAATGATTCAGTTTTTCACTTTAAATGAGTTATTGTAGAGATTGTAAGGTTTTTCGAAATGTAAAGCTTTGACCTGTCAGATACGGATTTTGCAGGCGGATTTTATTTCCCCGTCATTTGACGGACAAAACGTATATAATATATAATATAATAAAGAGAATAAAAGAAGGAAAACTCACAATCTTTTGTCAAACCAATCGACAATGTACGAGTAATTCTGTAAGGCCTTCATAATAACGTTAACATCATAGTTTCCCAAAAACGGAGTTTTATGTGGATTTAACCAACTACTTGGAGATAGTTCGATGCTAATTTCATTCAAATCTTCGGATGTAAAAGTCTTTTTCTGTAACAAATTGTTGAGTGCATGCATACCGCATAACATCCTTTCCTGTAAGCATAAAAGATGAACTATTTTCCTCCTCTTCTTCATTTTAAATTGCTCCAAAGTTATCATTTGTAATCCTCTCTTTATTAATAATAATGTTAAACCGCTGATTTACCTGTTTTTCATGATAAATTCTTTCCGAGGCTATTGTCGCAAAATTATTACTTTGGTGGAATGATGATGATGAATCCAAACGATCCATTTTTTAAATAACCTATAAACATTACATACAATATTTTATATAGTTAAAAAGATGACCACTATAATATTATAATTGACTCTTTATTATAATATATTATTATAATATTATAATATATAATATTATTATTATGTATATATTCAAAATTCAAAAAGTTTTAAATTTAAGATAAAACAATAACACGACCACAAGATAAAACAATAACACGACCACAACTGCTGTAACAGATTACAAATTATATGGGTTTTGTCATTTCAATTTTGTTGTTATCATAATATGGGTTTTGTAATTTCAATTTTGTTGTTATCATAATATGGGTTTTGTAATTTCAATTTTGTTGTTATCATAATATGGGTTTTGTAATT
>JAQGBH010005167.1:0-14928 GCA_034698265.1 Sminthurinus aureus | reverse complement strand
TTTTTTACATCAAAAGGAACGATATGGCGGGGTCCTGGCTTAGATTTTCTCAAAACATGTTTTTTTGAGGATCTCTAGTCTACAGTCTACAGTCTACACTGGAAGAATATACAAGAATACAAGCGTAAATGGAAATCGTATATCGTTTACTCTATACACTGTACTCAATACGCACCTTACAGTTTCAATTTTCCATGTATCTCACGCACTAGGAGATAGAAAACTTTGTGGTTACTAATTAGTACTCCAATTATGATAAATATCATGGAAAAAGTTGAATTTAAAAATAAAAATAGTTATTTAAATTCTAAAAATTTCTATTTAATTTTGTTTAATAATTATTACACATAAAAATCATTAGCATTTCATTCACAATCTTTTCCAGAATATGCATATATTTACCTATGTCACCTAAATAACTCACTCTACATAATATAAGCCTCTGTTACCTCATATATTGTTCATATATTATGTAATATGTACAAAAAAGACGAGATAAACCTTTGTATACATATATACACATACATTTATATAGTTGGTAGTTAGTAGTTTATTAAAGTAGAGATTTTGAATGTATATAATATATAATATATGTATACAATATTATAATATAACATACAAGTATATGACTCTTTTTACAAGGTTTTCAGTTCCAATAGAAAGGAGAATGGAATGGACTAACGTAAGTTGGGCTATGTCGTCATTCATAACCTACATCTCGCTCTGTGGATGTGGATCCATCCACAAACTTTTTATGTAGTACCCGATATCCATTTTACGATACGCATGCACATCCTCTACTGTATTTTGTATTTTGAACCTCAGTCCCGTGTATACCTATACTCGCTACCAGAACTTATCCTTTTACATTGTATACTAGTATGTGCGTATGCATGTATAATAATAATATACCTATTTTTGCAAATATAATGAGACTCGAGACTCATTCACCAATTCATTTTGAAAAGTTAATTATACTTTCAGTTTCCACAATTGTTAGTAATAATTGTTGTTCTATAACATAATCTTACAGTATGCTTAAAGAAATTAAATTTAAATAAAAATTTTTTAAAACAAGGTGAAAAACCTTTAGAAAGGATCCCAATATTATAATTTGCAACGTAATATATGTTAAACACGTCTTGAAATCTTGGAATAAAGTTTATGTATCTCACTCACTTATTTTTGATTGCTGGAAAATTTAAAACTTGATGATAGCGTGCCCAAACCAAACCAAACTTCAACGGGAGAACTTAAAATAAAACAGATACTAAAAGGTACAAAAATCACTCAAGGAGACAATAACAAGAAATGACTGCAGAATTTTATAATTTTTATGTAGTCTACAGTCTAAATACATCACTTTTAATTAGTACTGTAGTTATGTATGTAACTTGAACTTTGGTTTCATTTGACTTGATTTGCTATGATGATCAACTGTCACGCTTACGGACTGGTACTACAAAGAGATTGATTGCTGATTATTATTTAAGCCTGCCAAGAAATTGGCATATGCAATCTGTATGTATGTATACATCTACAATCTACAATGTACAGTGTGCAGTCACATACATAGTACATAGTAAATGAAAACAGGCAAGCAAGTCTCATACTTACTTTATATATATAATCAAAAACATTAAATGTCATTAATCCACCCGATGAAACGTAAACATCAATGAACATATCTATAACACTCATGCATGTGATGTAAAACGTATGATGTGTGATAATTTTCTTTTTGCGATTAACATATTAATGTTGATAATGTTCCATGTTCCATAATATTATATTTTACTTCTCGTTTGTAATGTACAAAGAAATAAGATTTGATTTATACATGTACGATATTTCTAATATTCACAGTTCATACCATTATGTTGTGTACCTATTAAATCTCTGTCAAAATTCAAAATAATAACAAAATATACATAAACTTTAACTGTTTCTCTCTTGTCTATTTGAATGACCTCTTTGTTTATTTTACGTTGGGCAAATACTAAATACACACACTTTACATATAACAAGTACATTGTACATGTTGTATATACATTGAATCAGAATTGAATATCAAACAGAATCGTTGCACATGTTCAATTTATTTTTATTCTTCGAATTTTGAATTGTGAACAATCTTGAATGAAGGAAGCTGAAGAAGAAGACGAAGGTATACATTATACATACTACATACATAATATGACATATGAGTTAATGAATACACAATATTTCTTTGATGCTCTCAAAAGCCCGTTACATTTAAACAATACAAAAAGGATTATACAACTTGTATTATGTCACAAAATAAAATGCTCAGTGCACAACCCTTTTCAACTTCACAATCATCATCAGTATAAAGTATGCACTTACTAAGTACCGAATTAAAATATGCATTACACTTGGATCTAGTATTGAGTATTGACTATTGAGCATTGAGTATTCAAGTACAATATAACAGTAAAAAATCAAAAAACATTTTATTAAGTAGGCATCGTTATTTTTTTGAAAATTCATACGTCTATTAAGTCTGTTAGTATGAAAGCTTTTAACTTTTAACACACATAAAAGAAATGTCTACATTCTAGATTCTGGAAGAATGCAGCATACTGTCAACTGTAATATTCATAATCCATATGGAACTTCAAATATAAAGTATACAGTATACAGTATTTAGGATGTGGATGAAAAACACAGCAGATGCTTAACAATTAAGACTGTATAACATATTATGTACATGTAAGTTACTAATACAAAATACCAGATTTCATATTTTTCCCTATGCCCGATTCTCCATTTTCTTGAATGAACTGAATGAAAAAAGGAGGAGAATATGTTGGAAAAGGAAGAAGGTTAGGATGGAGCAGGTAACAGGCATTGCGGGAATATTCGCAATATGTGCAGGCATACACGCATACACAAACCACACGCATGTCTAGGTTCTAGCTTCCAGGTTTTTCGTATGTTGTAGTTACATATGTCCAATACACATTTTCCAAAGGTATTCATTATTCATATTTGATATCAGACATTGGAAAAGCCTAGTTTCTAGTTTCTAGTTGTCTCTATCGGCTTCACAGACATATGATATAAAATGTAGTATGTATTGAGTATTGAGTATTGATACAGATACAAATGTGTGTACAGTGTACAATACGCTTGTCTCCTTTGCTTACGCACTTAAATACAAAATACGCGAGGCATTTTTTTTTTATTGTTTGACTCTTGAGTCCAAGGTGAATTTTCATTCAAACGTAGAGACAAAAGGGAAAACGAGGTATATTTTTAGAACGACTTTAGATTAGACTTTGTATGTATTTAAAAAATACATACAAAATACATAAACAATATCATAATTTGCTTGTAATCCTTGCAAATAATGTAAATATTTCATACTGTTTTCTGTTTGTATAAAAAATTATGGTTGCGAATCACTCTGTTGAGCTTTTGAGTAGATCATTTTTATTTTAGTGCAGAGAGTGTGGTCACATAAAAATTTAGAGTTGAGACTTGTTTTGTTCAATATGTCACTTTTTACATTTTAAATCGTTTTAATAAGTCGTCAATCGTCAATCAAGCAATAGGTAATGGAAACATGGAAGGTGGAATGTAGCATATTATAATATATTGTTGTACAGACTACAAACTACAAACGACAGACAGAGTTAAATGGGGGGACAGAGAGAGAGGGAGAGAGAGAGAGAGATATTTTACTTTTTCTACTCGTCTATATTTAGTTTGTGTATTGGTGTAGGAAATTGTGTCATTCATTCATTTGATCGTCATCATGGAGATGCATGTATGTAGTTGAATAATGTATACTGTACATGGTACACATACAGTTAATACAAAATAGAATGTTGTAGTAAGATGCGCTGAATATGTTACATATGAAAGACGACGTATAATACTATACTGCATGTACATATAGCGAGGTATATGAGAGATATTCAAAGTAAACAGAGATTTTGACTGTATTTTGGTCATTTCATTCATATGCGTACGTCTATGTGTTCAAAGTACGTACGCACATAAAAGTGTATAGCAACAGAGAATGAGCGAGAGCAAGAGAGAGAAAGAGAGCGAAAAAGAGAGCGAATGTGTTTCGGGAAGAACGCACGGCACGTGTATTCGTCAATAACTGTACTATGACGCAAGCACCAGCCCCATTCACTGATTCGCAGAGAAATTTTCATTCACAACCAGCCATTCAAACCAAACCCGGGTTCAGTATCTCACTGGCGAGCATCCCAAAAATACCCGGATTCTCCTCTGCGGAAGCCAACTAACTAAATACCTTGAAAGAGTCAAGTAAAAACTTTCACAACACCTTAATTTTACCACATCTACTATAGTTGATCAATAGGAACCTCTGGCCTCAGTCATCCTCTACTTGTACTTGTACTTTACATCCAAAACATCAAAAAAGGGAAAGAGTTTGCAAAAGTTTATAAATTTGCAAACCTTTCAAATTTACCTTTAGTTCACCCCAGTTTTCCTCAACAACGTTGTGCTTAATACAGGAAATAGTAGTATTGTTGTGTTCATTTTTGTGACTGTTCTATTCATTAACACAAAGGACTGCCATAAATAGGAAAGGAGGGAAGTGAAAGTCAATAAAAGCTTTGCAAACCATCAACGAACACAGTCTTCAATTCTCAATCGTCAAGTTCAACTCGCCAAAAGTCGTGCTTATTATTTTTTGCTAGGAAAAGTGTCACGAATTTATTTTTATAGTTCCACAAAGTTTTTTTTAAAAATTCATACATTATTTCTCAAAACTCAAACTCTACAATAAATAATTTTCCTGCAATAAAAGGTGGAAGTGGCGTAAATTGAGGGACGAGCTACATGAATTTACGACGAGCTAATTCATATCATCTCTAACAACATCGTAACGTCCACAATTTACGCAAAAAAGTAATCTCATATAATATATATTTTTACACTATTGTTGTACATTGTTGTAGTAATACGTTTATGACCCTTGGAACATAAATTAAAAAGGTACGTAATTTTTTCATTAAATATACACTTTTGTCACACTGGTTTAAATGAATTAAACTTTGATTTTATGCATCAAAGACTCCAAAGGTAATGTATTGTATCATGAAAATTCTATAGCATTACCCAATAATGCGAGATAAGAAAATCTCCAGTTTCAACTCTTAGAAACCGCCCGTTTGGCAGTGATTTTTACCAATTCCCAGCTCCACATTTTCTCAACTTTTTAAGTTTTTTCAATAGGTTGTGAAAGAATGTACGATTTTAGGATGACATGTAGGATGTGTTTTGTTTTGATCTAACTTCAAAAACACACTTTTAGTGTAGGATTAAAATTTAAAAAACTAGCCAACTTTTGACGCTTGTGTAGCGGCTGGATTTGGATTTCAACAAATAATAACAGATTTGCCATACATAACAAGCAACAAGCAATTTGGACAAAATTTAGTTTCGTATGTTTTTTGACTCAGGCCTCCTAAGTACTTTAAACTAGATCCAACATATAATTTTATGCTTTGAACGGATGTAACATGTATTATGTATAATCCTCACTAAAAAGCAACATTTTAATTTTGATTTTAACGGCTAAAAATGTCTTAAATCAAAAAATCTATGCATACCAAATCTTCTCAGCAACGCTTGTTCTGTTCTATTCTATAAGTCTGCATATTGTATATCTAGGACTGTTATGTTTACGGTTTCTAAGAGTCGAAAGCGTGTGAAGTTTTGTATATTGAATTATTGTGTAATGCTACAAAATTTCATAATTTTATCTAACACAATTAGTCTGACTGGGATTGAGCTATTCTATCTTTTGTCTTTCGGTCTTTGTACACAAAAAATATTATAATTTTTATCTGAAAATACATAGAAACCACAAGTTCATAAGGTCTTTTTGTTCTAAGCTAAGTCTCTGTCTTGACTCTTGACTTTCCCAATTACACTGGAATTTTCAGAATTTTATTCGAAAACGTTTGTTTCAACCAAACTATTTTACCAAAATGAATTTTATTTTTATACATAGTTTAAACATGAAACATACATATAAACCTATTGTACACACTATTATACACTATACACATTGCCAATGCATTCGGTCTATTGAATGAATATTTATTTAATACGGGATCCTCTCTGCTGCATTTAATCTATTGAGAATAATTAATATAAAAATGATATGTCAGTTTTACTGTTCAATTAAATTGATACAAAAACTGGAAAAAACTAGTAGTTATGAAGCTTGTTAAACCATGTTTGAATGAGGGAAACTGGATTCGTTTGCACAGTTCATTGTGAGAAAGAACATAGGTAGATAGATCCAGCGTATCCAGAGTGAGGAAAGAAAGGAGCTAGAAAGCATGGGGAAACGTCATACATTTGTTTGTACACAGCTGTACAGTATAAAATTGGCGCCGTTGACTATTACATGTATAGCTCAGCAAAGTCTCTTCTGCTGAGTGAGAGGAGCGAGAGAAAGTACATGGAGAATGATGTACATAGCAAAGCAAAGCAGAGAGCAAAAGACCTAGAGACCTAGAGAAACAGAGACCGAGAGAGAGAGAGAGCGAACACAAGAGAAAGAGAGATGGATGGAGAGAATGTTGGTCGGCGTTGTTCGGTAAGGACACGCGCTACTCGGGACAGTCTCGCCCCGATTTCTAGTATGACGCAATGGAATCCCAATTTTTTGCCACCTCGCCAATAAGCCCCCTTTCTAAAAATAGATACAGAGCTTCTAATAATAACTAGGGTTTTGCAAACCACGTGCAAAAACGGATCATACCAATAATATAATATATCATTATAATGCTTTCTACCTCGATTGATGAATGGATATTAGATATGTCCTTGGTCACTATGTGTATCAATCATAAAAAGCCAGAAAATTAAACAAAAAAAGAAGGCAGAGGGAGATGCAGCTAGACATTCTAGCTTAAAATCTACAAGCCCAAAATGATGTGACCCAGACACACAGAGAGAACGACTTTATTCTCATTCACTTCCATTGATAAAAAGCTCTCATTATCCATACTTCTCCTTCAATAATATATTATTAATTACCATTTGTATCCATATTTATACTGTACTGCTGTTTATTTTTTTCAACAGCAACAAAAATATCAACAGCCAATATTTCAATGCTCTTACCTCGTTTACCTTTTGTTTTAAATTCCACACAAGTAAAAGTACAAGTACTTGTGTAGTGTTGGATAGAGTAGTAATAATAATCATAATATATGGAGTCAGAAATCTGCATAGCTTTGCCCTATTCTTTCTACATATTTCTTTCATCGTGCATTTAGCTATGCAAAATGATTGGGTTAAAATGCGTCCTAACTAACAACATTAAAGGTAGTAGAAAAGTTATTAAAACTATCAGCATTAATAAAAAAGCAATATAAGACATCAGCAATAGTTTTGTATTTTACATATTGTGGTTTTTGTTTGCTGTTTTTAAAATGTAAACTGTAATAATCCTGCTGTGATCTTGAATCTTGATATCAAAGCAGTTTTACATGATGTAAAATCCTGCACTTGTCATCTTGTCATTTACGATGGATTGAAAATTTCTAATTTAGCTTAGACTTATTGTTACACTACACAGTACTATTTATACTCCTTCAGTTTTTATTGTTCATACGCTGGAACTACAGAATTAGACAGCAAAACAGCTTAAGGAATTGTAGATAAACATATAACATACAAAATAGAAAATACATAGGATATAGAATAAAAAGGAAAAAAAGGAGTGCGGGACTTTAGTACCATTATTTTTGGATTGACGGAGAAAAAAGTAAGGAAAATCCTTGTGTTTATATTTTTACAAGTGAGAATTTGATAAAACATGTTATATGTAATTGACGTCAGTGTTCGAATTTTTATTCATGTACTATATATATGCGGAACAGAAGAGGAAGGACACGGTTGGATATGAGAAAGAATGAATGAATGAATGTATGTAGGTATGTATAGTGTAGAAAGTAGAATATGTCTATCTTTGTTATCTACAAGTAGATGTAGACAAAGATTGTAAAGACAAGTCGAAGGTTGGTACATATGTTTATAAATAAGTATGTATGCATGTATGTATGTATGTATGAGTGTATGAAAGAGAGATTCGGATTCTATTCTGTGCGAGAGTTACGGTGAATGAGGAAGTACGGTCATGTCCTTGGCAATAATCGGAGATTGACCTACTTTTCCTTCCCCTATATGCACGTTGTATTCATATATAGCAGCATGTATAATGTACAAATACAGACTGTACGCAATGTATGTGCGTAAAGAGGGAAGTCGGATGTTTTGCTTGCTCTGTGTACTGATATTGTGTGTGTGTGTGTGTGTGTGTGCTTTCCCTTCCTTTCCTTCACTTTACAGTAGTGCAAATGTCTGCTATGAAACTACATATTGTATCTGTGGACATGTATGCGTGAGTATATATATGAATGGGAATAGCATTTTCGGCTGGCAAATTTTCGTAGTGACGTAGTCGGAACCTCGGAAATAGCGTCATACGAGGTCGGGTATGACGCCAATGACTTGGGGGTGGAGGAAAAAGGAGGAAAAGAGAAGAGAAGAGAGAAATAGTAAAAGAATGAAAGAAAGCAACCTAGAGAAAAGGAGAGAGATGCTTTATATTCGAGGGGTTCGATGAACTATATACCACGTGCATATTCTTGTTCGCACTTCCTATATATCTATATTATATATTGTATATCTACCTCTTTCTCCTTCTTCCTTGACCCAATTATGCTGGCAACGCTGCGTGACCTTTTAGTTTTCACATATCGCATCTACGCACACAGTTCTGTGAATGATAGACTTTACACTGTACACCAACCAGTCTCTCACCTTCTCCTCGTTGTATCAGATATCACATATCACATGGTTCGTATCAATTCATAGAATTTGCTGCTCTCTCTTCTCTTACACTTTTCCTTTCTCTTCATTATGCTTTCAATTCACAACTTTTTCGCCATTTCACATTCATTTTTGATGAGAGAAAATCTACATTCTATGTACATGGCGTTTTATTTCATTCATCAATTCCATTTTCATGAAACAACAACAACAATTTGATATTTGGTTAGTCATTGCGTATAACGTATCACAAATCACAAACTACAAGCTTAAACAAAATGACAAAAATAAAATGCATTATGTTTTATTACCAATAAAATTAAGAGTCAAAAATAAGGAAAGGAAAGTCTTTTCAAATTCTACAGTATGTTTACGATAGACCGTTTTGTACTCTGTATTTCGTACATAATAATCTATTGGAGTATTAGGGGAGTCAATTTCAGATTAAATAGTCAAAAAAATAATGATACTATCAATAATTTTTCTGATAAAATAATCCACTGCTAATACTCTTCGACACTGCTTCTCTTAAATTTTGAATACCAATTTTTTCCCCGTATTATACACCAAATTAAAGATGAAAAACTCTGTTCAGGAAAGTCAATAATAAATAGTCAGTAATGTCAAACGGAGTCGAGAACAGGTTTTTGAATGAATTTTGCCATGAAGTTTGCTATTTTTATTTTTTATGATGAATAATGTAGTAATTTTATAGCTTTTTTCTTTATTGTACTGTGTCCCTCCACAAATTTTTGCGACCATGTCTTGTATTTGGTAGTTTGTAATATACATCTTGGGTTTTTGTTAGCATTGTGTGTCAATTCATTTTATAATACGTTGTTAAATCATGATAGATCTCCATATGGACTTCTACAGTACAGTTAAAGTTTTCTAGAATTCATTAAATATTCAAGTTTATTGTGTGCTCTTTTCCATAAGCTTTAAACGAAAGCAAAAAGAGAGTTTAATATCGTGTACATTTTAGAAGAAAACTTGGTAAGAGACGACTCATAAAAAATACAAGTATTGTAGTACAAATACGATATCGCTTTAAAACTTGATCAGTTCCAGCCTCATTTGCCAATGCACAGTTGAAAAATAACAAAATAAGATAGCTATATTTGAAACAGCAAACAGTTTTTCAGCACCCGATTTGTGAATTGAAATCTAATTCTTGATTATTCAATTGATAAAGAATTTCAAAGAAATGATGCTAAAAATAATGGCAGTTGGTACAAAGTTCACAGGTACAACTACAGTACAATTTATTGTACAAAATTAAAAACCATTTATGATGCTGATTTACATATTATGATCAAAGCTGCTTAGAATTTACCGAGAGCCGAGGGTAAATTAAAATGAGTTTCCCAAGACATTAAAAATTAAAATTAAAGGACTCTGTTTCGAGGAAAAGGTTTATTTATAACTTGTAACATACATTTTGTGATTCGTATCTGGAATCTGGAGATGTAGAAGAAGACTTCCAACTTTTAAAGAAGCCATGACGACCATTCATGACACGGTTGTAATGAATGATGGAACATGGAACATGGCAGAAGTCTGGAAGGATAAAAAAATAGTGGAGTGATCTCATACATATACATACATGTAGGGACGAAGGATGTAAGATTTGTGAATGAAATTTCTCGCTGATGACACGTGTATTGATCTGGAGAGAAATGAGATATGTACATTGTGTAGTCCACGCATTTATATGGAAGAAATGTATACATGCGAATCCCCAACGTACTTACCTACTTACACGCACTCCGAATCCGATTCCGATTCAGATTCCGACTCCGACTCAGACTTTCCATGAATGGCAAAGGTACATGATGTTCTACGCATCTGCATTCCTTTCTCTTCTTCCTGCGTTTGTACTCCTTTTTATATTTGCAGTATCTACTTCCCAGTATCTACAATCTACAGAGTTATCGAGGATATGTATTGAGATATAGGGGAAAACTGGAATACATGTTGAAAATTGCCAAAGTATGGTGATGACGTACATGACTTTTATAGAAGAAACTAGTTAAATAGTAAAGTTGCTCTTTATTTTATACGCACATAAATACAGACTGTAGCTCTATTCTCGTACATGCTTTTTGCCGACGTCTACATTCATCGATACATGTATCACTGATAATGTACCGACTATGGATTATAAAGTATAGAGTATAGACAATATTTGGCTTACCTACTTCTTTATATCTCTCTTTCCCTTTCTTTGTGCTACCAGTGTCAGTGCTTACGCACTTCCACAAAACTCTCTCTCTATCTCTCGCTCCTTCTCTCTTTCTTTCTCTCTGTCAAATACTTTTCATTCGTATGTGCTTTCCCGACGACGGTTATCTATGCGTATTAAGAGACGCATAGACATGAGACATGAGGATAATGTGTATACTTGTGCGAATACTTGTGCGAATCACCAGCAGCAGTCAGCAGACAGCAGACGCATGAAAGTCCAAAATTTGTCTGGCTGTACAGCTAAGAGCATCTATCGTCAGTTTTGTGAAGTGAAAGAGTTCCTCTTTCTCTCGAGCTAGGAGCCTTGAAGCTGACGACAATGTATTCTCTGGCCTCTATGTTCAAATTATGTGATTCTTGTTTCTAGTTCACGCACATACACACATAAACAGACCAGACAAATTTGTATGAATGAAAATATTAGAGAGAAACCAAGAGACAGGACAAGCAGACATAGACATGGAGATAAAGAGAGAGAGAAAGCAAGTGTAGGAGGACTTTCCCATACTCAGTACTCACATATCTACAATCTACAGTCTACAATCTACCATCTACATAGATATCTGCAAAGTATTGCTAAAGTAGGCAAAGTCTTACGTCTAGCTCGATCTCATTCTTGAACCGTTTTGTTGGTCGAACATCAACCGACCGCCCTCCCTCCCTCACGCACGTCATCGGGATCTTCATCTAATGCATTTTTGTATTTCTATCTGTGTCATATGTATTATATTATCCTATACATAAATTTGATGAGTAGATGTGCATTCTACAGTCTACTTTCTACATGGTTTCCTTCGCACCTTCCATGGCTTTTCTTTGTCCTCGAAGCTCTTTTGACTCATTTTTATACATGTTCCTGATATTCCTCATTTTATTGATTAGTATGATTACGAATGAGTGAATGAATGAATCCATGAATACATGAATGCTCGGATATCAGCTCTTCATATGCTAATGATTTAAAAATTATGACCACATTCTACATTTACACATACATACGTATAAATTGCGTATGGAATCAAAAACGCTTCTCAGCCAATTTTATTTGTGCGACTACGAATACGAATACGAATGCGACATTCGGATTGTTGTGGTCAAAGAGGCTGTAAAATGTAAAAATTAACTAGAAAACTTTACATATTCAATATTATGCTTCCCTTTGGGTAAGTAGTAAATATTTGTAGTAACACATGACATAAGACACAAGAAATGATGAAAAGATCAATTATATATTTTCACTATTATGAATAAGTTGGAAGTTGGAAAAACCAAAGTGTCTCCTTTCTACATAAAAACTGTACTGTACAATAATAATAAATACTCTGAAATAACAAATAATAATAATAATACCTTTACTTTGTTTCTTTTTGATATTTGTTAAACAAAAGTTAGATGGTTGTGTATTATGTACAAAGTGTTGGTTTTATGAGTATATTTATTTTTTGATATTGGTCTTTTGTACACCACGTACCACGTACTTGACTTGAGACATGATGAATGTGTCTGTGTGAGTAAGTCTGCCGCAGAAGACTCAAATGGGAAGAATGAACTGAACTGAGTAGGGCCTCCTTGCCAGTAGTCTTTTTCCTACTGTACAGCTTGGACGCTATGGTATATTATGGCTTGTGGAATCTCATTTGATATTTGATAATTTGAGCAGCTTTTTTTAACATTGCGTGCTGTCATCAGTCTCACAGAATGACTTCATAAGGATTCATCTTTTCCCTTGTCTATTTTGTCGATTGTCCATCTCTCTTCCTCTCTCTCTCTCTCTTTGGCTGACTCCTTTTTTCCTTTTTCTCAGGTCAACCCACTTTGATGACTTCAAAAAATCCAATTAAACATTGTCTACACTATAAATACCGAGTCCAGGGAATGTTTTCAATTTTCATTGCTCAGTTTTACTCGTGACATCAACACCTTGTTTCTACTTCTTTCCTAAATTTGTCTCCGAATCAGTCACAATGATAAATTTTTAACTTTGTTTCATTTTTTAATTTCTCCTTCAACTTTTATCAGTTTTATCAATAAACAATAAAAATCAAAAAAAAAAAAATAATAATAAAAACAATCTTTATTTGTTGGTTTCCTTTACAAGTTTTTTTTCGTTTGTGTCTAACCTTTTTTGTTTATGTTTACGCTACAATTGCAAATTATGAAAAAACTTGAGTGATATTTGTATATTGAATCAGATTTTGGAACGCCATGAGGAAATCGAGGAGCCCTGGTCAAGTAGGTGTTTATCAGTTGAATGAATATGAAGAAAAAGGAATCCGAGAGAGTGTAAGTGACTTATTTGGTAAGTTGATTATTTACTATCAATTTCATTATATTAGCATATGCACTAGATACTATAGTATTTTGTACATGTGCATAATTATAATATCATATTATATTATTATTATACATCTGAGTGTTCTTTTATATTTTAAAAATCAACAACGTACTATAAAAAATGTACACTTTTCCTCGAAAAGGGGAATAAATTATGTATTATATCTTATATCGTACGAAATTTCAACGTACTCATTGTATTGAGTTTTAAGCGGTTTAAATTTTAGCTAGAATTTTTCTGTACGGCCATGTAAAATTTATATTATGTAAAATCTACGATATGTACACATTGATATATTGTATGTTTATACACAGTATACGTTAAATAGTGCATTTTGTTTGTCCTGGAATCAGAATATGCTGATATATTGGATTTGTTGACATACTATCACCAGTTGAAACTTGAGAATTGGTTTCTATTTATTTGACAAAGGTTGAAGCTGTGCTTGGTTTCCATTCCTCAACAAAATACTCGATAGAATCGTAGGATGGAGGATGGTTTTATTATCAATATTTGATATTACAAAACGAACATAAAGTTGTAACTACTGTAACCTTTCATAATATAATAGTATTACTATAGAGAAATATAGAGAAAATTTTGTAAAGGTATAGAGTCTATAATAATCTAGTATAATTTGGTGTGTATGTGTAATGTGTATGAATTGTAATGTACCATAATTTATTACAAATATAAAATATATAATGCTAGTCTCATTGTTATCTGTTATCATGTCTGTTGAGTAATACGTACACCGGACACATGCACATCAATCTCCTACAGTCTAGATTCTAGATTCTAGAATCTAAAAGGGAAATATGGAATTGTGAAACTGAAGCAACAAACGATGTAATAATTGTGGTAGATACTAGAACCGAGATACATAAGGCGTTGATGCTGGTCATTGGTTATAAATTAAGAAATATAATACTACTACTACTAATAATAATAATAATGCATATAAAAAGAAAGCTCTAGAGTCTAGAGTGTGGAATCTGATTAAATTTTTTTTCAGTAACGTAAAAATAGTATACTTACCTATGACTTACAATATGATTTATGACTTATGACAGATCATGGCACATGCATGTAGCTGTTGCTGTGCAAGTCAATTCCACGTTTTTTTACTTTTACCTTTTAATCTCTAGTGTTTCCAATATGTGTTTTAGCTCCCCTTTGAGTTGTTATTGTTTACCGTGTCGCAAATGTGAATCAAAGTCAATATATTACAAAAAAAGTGGAAGGAACAAGCAAGAGAGACCTTGTGAATTGTCAAGTATAAATATGAGATCGTAGTGTACACTTGGATTATTGCAGATACAAATGTCTTGTACTTTGGAGTCAAGTGGATTTTCTTTCACATTACTTTATACGTGATCAAGTCCAAAATATTCCGACACAGAAGCAGGGATTGAACTGGATTGGATTGGATTTGATTTCCTAAATATTGGAGTGGATTTGTTGGGGGGGGGGGGGGGGGGGGGGGG
>JAQGBH010005166.1:0-14930 GCA_034698265.1 Sminthurinus aureus | reverse complement strand
GGACAAAAAAGTGGACAAAAAAGTGGACAAAAAAGTGGACAAAAAAGTGGACAAAAAAGTGGACAAAAAAGTGGACACAAAGTGGACACAAAGTGGACACAAAGTGGACACAAAGTGGACACAAAGTGGACAAGAAAAGGACGAAAAGTGGACAAAAAGTGGACAAAAAGTGGACAAAAAAGTGGGTAAAAAAGTGGACAACTATCGCTTACTTTCACCCAAAAAATTGATAATTTTCACCAAGTTTGTAGAAGAAAGTGGACAAAAAGTGGGCAAGTGGTGGTAATCTATGGAAACGTCTCGAAACGGATTGGGGCACTTGTTTTGTTTTTCAGGAACGGCGAAAGTGGACGTTTGACGTTTGTGGCATTGCTTAGTTTAGTAATTTATAAGCTTTGTTTCAAATTACGTTGTCGGATTTTTGTGTTTGGGGGACTTTGCACCACGCCTTATGCATGCTGCGCTACCCGCTCGCGATGCAGAATTCATCAAGCGAGTATTAAAATCGTGTTACGCCACGATTTAGATTTTTTTCTAATTTTCCTATTTAGGTGCAGCCTTGAGCGTAGACGAGTCTGTTGATCCTTGCGATGATTTTTATGAGGTTTGTTTTATTTTGTGCCCACGTTGTCATTTGTTTTCTTTCTTTGTAAACAAAACTCAGTGCAGAAAATGAGGATTAAAACAAGATTATTTTTTTTTCTGTTTGTAATTTCTAGTACGCCTGTGGACCTCAAAGCAAGCGGAATATTTTTCAGCTCAGAGAGGCATTTTTTCCATTCTCTGTAAACAATACTTTAGGTACCTAAAAATTTAAATAACCACAAGAATTCCAATTGCAAATGTTTTGAGTTTTGAGCGTGAATAATAATAATCATTAGAATTAGAATTTTTTGGCACAGATCACGGCTAATATTCTTTTGTTTTTAGAGTCCTCAAAATCAGAAAATACAGCAGAGGAAAAGGCCCAGAATTTTTACAAATCCTGTGTAAAAATAGCTGCATCAATGGTTTCGACTGAGTTGATCAAACTACCGTCAAGTCTTGCTTTATCATACAGCAGACTAAAATTTCTGACTTTAAGCCTTAATTATGCGGTGGCTGTTAAACATTAAGCAACTAAACTTTGTACAAAGTTTTTGCAACTTGTTTACCGTAATTTGGCATAAAAAACTTTAATCGGAAATTAAAATTGACTCTGTAATTAATGAAAATGTGCGTCGTCTAATATCATACATGGGTGTTCTAATATCATACACCTGCACAAAACGTCATTAAAACACAAAAACTAATTGTTAAAAAGACCTGGAAACAACTTTAAACAACAGATCAGCCATATGTTGTTGTTGTTTATTTAATTAAAACCCATTTTAGTACTAATTGTAGTATATTTAATTGTAATTAGTGTTTTAAATGAATTTCAGTTTTTAAAAGAAAATAAAGTTAGAATTAGCTGTTTTTAAGTTTTTTTTCTATGTTAAAACACTTCAGTAACAATTTTAAGTTTTTTTAAGTTGGTTTTTATCAGCAAAAACTTAATTACATAAATCGCAATTAAAATCACGCGACAACTTCTCAATTTAGTTTAATTATTCTTTAGTAGTTGTTTCATTTCATGTTTAATACAGATGACAAGTAACCACAAGACAGTTAAAAAAGTACTCAGGTAGTCTTTTTGCTAAATAAACCTCATTTAAATTTAATAATATTGAAAATTACTTGCTGAGAGAGTAGAAACACAAATAATAATAATTTACGCATAAGAACACATGCGCGTACATACTGTATGATATTACAAGACCTCAACCAAAAAATATAACACCTTTTTAAAATGTTCGTAAAAAGTTAAATACAAATTAAATTTCAAAATTCCAACTACTACCCAAATTACAATCGCATATTCTATCTATGTACAAGTTTTTATGGAATTTAATAAAGGTTGAATATGATTTCTGAATCACTTTTAAACAAGTAAAAAATGGGTAGTTTTTATGCTGTTTTTTAAATCGCGAATTTAAAGATAATTATTAGGAGAATCATAATAAAAATTATATAAAAATACACTACGGGCATCGTTCTTGTTACCCACAAAGTTTCATGCGTTTATGTTAAAGGGAAGGTAGTTTAATTAAATGCTGAACAAAGTCAGCGCGGTGTATGATATTACCCTCCCTTGTATGATAATGCAAGACTTGACGGTACCAAAAACGTAGCATAGAGTTTCAATCTATCTATCAAAGTGCACGAATGGAGCATAATATGACTATTGAATATGGAAAGGACAAAAGACAAATCAAGTGTACAGTCGGACTAACAAGTAAATGCTTTATTAATTCAAATAGAAGGAATCAATTAAACATCTGGAATCTCGAGTCTGGAGATCTGCAGTTCTCGTGTAGCTAGTTTGTACAGTGTACAGTCGTGAATGCTAATATGCTGAATTCTGAATATTGAATAGTGAAGGATGTGACACAAAAGAAGGAGAGTCTGACTCGGAATTAGAGTGAAATGGAATGGCATTTAGTATTTACCCGGGTATTAAATTACATCCTCTTCCTCTTCCCTTTTCCTTCCCTGTGCTCAGTTCAGTGTGTAACATGAAAACACGAGTATCGAGTATTGAGTATTGAGTAGACATAAACATAACGCATAACAAGTACAAACAGCAAACTACAAACTGGAAATTATAAATACAAATACATAGTTTTCTGACTTGTGGCACTTTCTACTTTGTACTTTCTCATATTAATTTAATTCAGCAGCTATTCATCCTGTACAGTGTACACTGTACACAACACGTAATACACAATGTACAGATATACCTCTACATCCATCCATCCATCCAGCATTCAGCTCTGCATTCTTCCATCTCATTTCAGTTGTAATTCCAAACTCCAAATTCCAAGCTCCAAACTCCAGCCACAGAACAGTGACAAATATGGATACAAGTACAGTTTTGGACCAACCTCCAAAATTTTCATTCATCATTCATTTGTAGACACTTTGTACTTTGTACGTTGTGCCGAGTGCAAAATACAGATTACAGAGCAAATGTTAATCCTGAATAATGCATAATAAATAGTTTTGTGGTTCCGAATTCCAAATTCAAATCCAAATCCCGGATAGTCAATCTCGTGAGTTTTGAGTGGGTGTGGGTAGTGGGTAGTCAGCATTCCGCATTCTTCAATATTGAATATGAGTTGTCATAATTTTAACCGAAATTTTAAATGTTGATCTAGATATTTGATACTTGCTTCAAAATCCTCTACTTTACCATTTACAGTCAGTCATGTAAATATACATGCAAGTTTTTGCACAGAGCCTAGAGCCCCATATTAAAGATTACCAATTACGTAATATAGGCATCTTTAATAATTAATAATGTACATGTCTTATTTATGACTAATCTGAAATCTAGAAAAAAAAGGAAAGCCAAGATTATGGATTTAGGAAATTATTTATTCAGTAAAATAACATTTATAAAATTTCTGAACCAAACACAACACAAAAGAGGAAAGAGTGGGAATTGATTCAAGGAAAAAATATTTGAACTCAGCAATGAGCAAACAGTATTTTCTACTTCTACTTTTACCGAGTAGTATGAAAAGGGCAGAAAAATAAGAATCAAAAGTATGATGAATGGTGAATCTGATTTTTTTTGGATTTTAGAGGTGGGCGTTTGAAGTTTGAGTGTTGAGTACGATGGCCATACGATTTATATTATACAGGGAGAAAAACGTTTTGAGTTTTGAATCCTCTAGACTCTAGACTCTTGACTCTTGACTCTCAATTCTCGACTTTAAGACGTAATAATGAGATGAAGATGAACCTGTGGTGATGCGGATATCCCATAGATAATGACTAATGAGTTTGACTTTTGACTACCCAAGTGACATCTTTTACCACTAATACTGAGGACCCAAGAGACAGGAGATAGGATGCGGAGGAGGACGTCTTAGAACTCACAATTAGAGCATGATAGTTTGAATTTTGAATAGAAGAAATAACTGCGTAATTTCTCCTCAAAACTCACGACAGACATCAAAACAAATCCAAGATTCGAGATTCGAGATCCGCTTGGCAGTTCTGTACTCTGTACTTTGTACCTTATGTATTTTCCACAGACATTTGTTGTCAAAATTGAACTGTCTTGTGTCTTGATCATCTATTCGAATTCGACTTTAGTCAAATAGTCAAATAATCAAATAGTCAAGTAATGACTATTTACTACACTTGTGATTTATAATATATTTTCTCTCTTCCTACTCATCCACTTTTGTGTACCACTCACAATTCTTCCTGGAGAATCCCTTTGAAAAAAATTACCCCTCGGCTCAGCTTTATTTATGATTCGTCTTTCCTGGATTGCACAACCTTGATTCCTGACTCTTGACTCTTGATTTGTTTGACGTGCAAAGTGTAAATTACCCACTTCCACTTCCCACTTCTCAGTACACAATAATATATTTAATCTTGAGCCCTTTGAAAGAATCCTCATTACTCATTACTCAAAACTCAAAACATGTCACATTCTAGGTTCTCGATTCTTGATTCTAGACTCTACAAACTGGAAGAGAGAGGAGAGGAAATGAAAATTCTATGCGTTAGTTACCTGCTAATTTCACTTGCTTTGAACTTTGAAAACAAGTTCTCTGTTTTCTGGTCTCTGCTCTCTACCTACTTTGTTTTTTCCGTTTTGCCAGATACCAGATGCCAGAGCCTTAATTCCATCATATTTTTCACCCAAAAAAGGGGAAAAGTTTTACATAGAAAATACAAATACAAACATTAGGAATTTAATTGGATTTATGATGCTTTGCCTCTTCCCTCTTAACTCTCAACTCTCAAGTGATAGTTGATAGAAGAGATAATATGATCAAGGATATGTACAACTAGAAATTTACTTGAACTAGTCACGGATGAGAGATGAAAAGAAGATAAAAGATAAAACAGAGTAATATTCATTTCATTCATTTCATTCAGTAATCTAATAACTAATAACCCAGCCAAGCCAAACCAAGCCAAACACAAAGTAGAAACGTGTAAACTGTAAACTGTCAAGTCTAAATGAAATAATAAAAAATACGTCATGTCTATGATTCAGAAAGATCTTTGTGGTCCAATTAAAATTAGGTAGCTTTAGCTTTGAGCTTTGAGCTTGCATTTGAACTTTGAATAGAACATATGGAATAAAACTATGGGGAAAATGAGATAAACCCACCTGTTTTATCTTTTTTACTCATCCTTCAGAAGCAAAGAGACTGATGATTTTCTTTTTGCATAATACTTATAATTTATATTAAATAGCGGTCATAATTTATATTAAATAGTGTAGGTGGGTAATTTAAAACAATTTTTCACCCACTCTTTTTGAAATCATATTTATACGCAAATATTACATGATATTGTGTAATACTATTCCGTTTTTATGCAAGCGCCGTACACATGCAATGGATTTGTCATTTGTCACTTTCATTCATCGATTCGAATACACTGAGTTGAAAGTCGAAAATTGAACATTTGATTTTATTTGATTTTACAATATGAAGATAAAGCTAAAATGCAAATGCAAGGTCAAAATCAAAGGTTAATAATATACAGATAAAATCTTTTCATCTTGATCTCCATTTTGTACATGAATTTTGACTCCTGTGAACTTTGACTCACAATCAGTGAGCTGTGTAATGTGTAATTTATTAAAAATTGTGCAACGGTATTTTGTATTGTATTTATAGAATTTTTCCGTTATCCATTTTCTATTCATGAACTTTAAACTTCAGTACAATTTACATTTGCATTGGCATTGGCATTCGATATTTGAGCAATTGACACTTTGTTCATTTTTATGCTCTATTTCCTATTTCGTGGAAAAAGATGCTCGCACTTGATTTTACGCAAAACTCAAAATGTAATAAAATGTAAATATTAAATATGCAATCAAACGTGCTCTGCTCTCTGCTCTGCGTCACTTGATACCTGACACTGCTCACCATTTAATGCTCAATATTCAATATTCACTATTCAACGGATTATGTAAACTCGACAGAAATTGTAATATTTATTATGACTTTTATACTTTTACTTTTTCCATTTTCAATTCATTCCTCTGTTCTCTCTCCTTCTCTTTGTACCCGATAGTCTTATATTTTATATTACTAAGTTTTGCGTATGGAGATATTTTGTACATTGTAAATTGTACAGCACAAAACACAAAAGTAGTTTATAGTTGGTACTCGAAACTCGTCACTTGACACTCTGCTTGACATTTACAGTCTTTCAGTCTTTCAGCACCAGCAGTTCACTTGCGACAGTTGGCAATTCTTGCCATTCTGAGAAAAAATATTTTTTACTTTGTACTTTGTATAGAGAAGATAAAAATGTTCGCGAACATGAACATTGAAAGTTGAATATTCATATTTATAGTTTATAGTCTTAGTCACAGTCCAAATCATATTATGTATCGAGAATTGAGACTGGAAACTTAACAGCCTGAAGCGGAAGTTTTCTAATGGAAAAACTTGATATGTGGATGAGGACAAATGGCAGACGACAGAGAACAGAGAACAGAGGACGAGAGGATGCAGAAAAAAGTGAACGCTCTATAAACTTTGCATACCATGATGAGTAAATATCAAATATCAAGTACACGCTGTACACTGTAAAGCGTGCACTAGTGAGCCATACAAATAACAAATGGCTATTATACCCAACTATATTACCGGGAAGTATGGATCAAGTGTGAAATGTAAAATCCAAAGACCCATATATATTATGTGAATACAAAATTCACGCGAGGATCACCCACATAAAAATACAGCCATGTTGATCATTGATTCTTGATAGTGCATGAACGGTAATGTTTAAAAACAGAATACAGAACAGAAAAGACAGTCAAAATTTATAATGCATACCTAATAGGATCAACGATCAAGGATCAAACATAAAACATGAACCATCAACTTGTAAAAAGGAATCGAAATCAGTAAAAGCTAAAAGCGAATTCGAATACTAGCGTAAAAATTGAGAATACGGGAAATATATCTATCTATCCTTTCGTATATCTAGAACAGGCTCCACACCATTTTCGTTTGTTCCTGGAAAATCTGTCCCGGATCCAGCATTCAATTCAATCTTCAATGCTCTCAAGGATGAGTGTTCAATATTCAATATGCGTGAAGACAAATCACAAAATGGCGAGAAACCGAGTATATTTTCACTAGGAAGCAAAGTTGCGTGTTATTTTACTCTTTTCCGTCTTTGGGCACTTCGAATGCGCTATCTAGCGGATAAATTTTAAACTAGCTTGCGCACACCGTCTCGTGGAAAAATTTTAAACGAATTAGTCGCGCCATCTAGCGGATAAATTTAAAACTAATTAGTCGCGCCATCTAGCGGACACTTTTTTAAACGAGTGGAAATGTTTTAAGCAGTGAACAGACACGTTTCCGTATTTTGAGCGTCAGCTTCGCTTCCTTAGCTTCGCTGTCAAGGCGATACAAAATGGTCACTTCGTGAGGATTTTTGTTATTTATTGTGTGTCGCATATTGGATATTACATAGACATTACATTATGTACCCACTGTGTTTGTTTTTCCCGTCCAAGTTTGAATTGTATTCACTTTTCAATTTTAACGCCTTGTGGCAATGAAACGACAGAGAAAGTGACTGTGACTGTGAGGAAACCAATAAAACTACTGAATATACACTGTATGTACACCATAAAGTGTACAGCGTGAACAGTTGTCCCTAGGTTTATTTTGTGCAGTCGGGACTTGACTGAGGAGACTGTGAAAATTGGAAATGTATGAACAATGTTTTATTTCTTCTGTGCATATACCATAATTCTGCAAAGCATTTGTGACTGGATACTTCATAATATTCATATGTATATTATTTATAGTATACCTCCCGTCTCCAATATAAGATCCACTTTCTTAACCCAATATACAAAATACATATCTACTATTTATTTATGGTTTATGGTACAACAATTTATGAACTATGAACGATTCTAGATTCTAGAATCTAGAATCTATACTCTAGACTACAGCTTTTGGATTATGGATGGTGAAAGCATTATGTTTGTGGAAAATACAAAATACAAAATAGAGAATGCAGACACAATTGCGGAAATTGCTCTTCTTCCGACTACTGTCTGCGTTCTATGTTCCACTTTCTACTCCTTTGTGCGACAGAATGCGAATGGATCGAGTCTAGAATATAGAATCTAGAGTCTGGAAGATTATGATGAATCTGTTTTCCTACTTGCAGTTCTAGTTCTGGTTTCACTTTTCATCCCTTTTCTTCTTTAAAAGGATATGATATGATATCAGATCAGATCTCTGCAGGAAAATCGGCGATGGCTGAGCCAGAAGTCGTGAACTTTAATATTTATGATGCTCTTCTTCAACTTCTCAATTCTCAACTCTCAACACTCAGTTCTCAAGTGCTCATGTTGTGTTGGTTGTTGGTTGTGAGTGCGGATGTGTGTGTGTTCTATATTCTGTATTATGCATTATGTATATCATGGAGATTGGAGATGAAAAAATAATGATAGTGACATCCCTATCTGTTATGTCTTATATGGCTCATAAATCACAACTCATTCTTCATAATTCTTCAACCAGTAGACAGTAGATCCACGGATTCCCCACTGCACAAAATACCAAATACAAAACACAAAAGATACGTCCAACTTAGAGCTTAGAACTTTCAAGTTGGAAGTAAGCAAATGACAATCATTTTTTGCTTTTTGAGGGTGAAATCCTGTGCGGATGCTTAAGATTAACGTTGTGATTGAGAATGAGATCTAAAGTCATTTTCATGATCTTTTTCTTATTCTCCTGCTTCCTGTTTTCTCCTTTTCCTCTCCTGGAGCAATAAATCACGGATCAAGGATGTCGGATCAACACAAACTGCTCAAATTAAAAACCAATTAATAAAGTGCTTCTAGGAAAAAAGACGAAAGAAAGCTCAAGGCTCTAAATTTAAAATAATGGAATCTTGGAATTTTGGTTTATAGATTCTGTACTGCGTTTATGATCCTCTGTTTAAAACGACTACTAAAATAAATTCAACACCAGTCCGCAAAATTTATTGCACCATGTAATACAAAAAGTAAAGGCTGGAAAAGTCCATCATAATAAGTTTAAAATAACTAAGCAAGGATAAAAGTTCTCTGAAATCTGTTATTTTAATATTTTCAAATTTACTCTTTTCACAGAATACTAAAAGCAAACCAACAAACTTTCTTTTACCTTGATTTGTACGATTTGTGTTTGTAATTCTGACGCATTTAGAATTTCGGGGTTAAAAGAAATGGTTTTGCTCGTGTGAGTAAGATTTTTTAAAATTTTACAATTCACCAACAAAAAAATGTGGCCTATCATTTTCAAAAATCTTTCCGTTAGGACAAAATCAAGCACAATACATAAAATACAAGTTGCAATTTGCAATGTAATTGTATTTTGTATTTTGAAATTTCACATAAAAAAGTAAGCTCATTTAAAATTTACAAAGAAACCCTCGGAATTTGAAATGCCCTCCTTTCACTTCATGTGCAACGGTTTGCACTTTCACTTTCCTTCATTTTCGGTACACGACCGAAGCTAAAATGCAGAAATCGAGAAGCGTCAAGCGAGTAGTTTGTAGTTTACAAGTTACAGAGTAAAAGTTGTAAACTTTTCCCAGAACAGTTGAAAAAGTAAAAGGAAGAAACAAAAGACAAAGAATTTTTCGGTACTTGCTTTGTTGCATCATACTTTATACTTTATGCTACCTATCTTAGCTGTCTGTTGTTGTTGTTGTGTCCTGAATACTGAATATGAATATGAATACCTTGATGATGATGAGCATTTGTCATTTCTACATGCTAAATTCCAAAGAATAAATGCTAAAAAGTAAACACAATGTGCGACTGCACCACTAAACACAAAACACTAAACAGGAAAACATGCGACTTTCTCCATTCTCCGTTCTTCATGTTTTTACACCTCATGATTTCGAGTTTTTACTTAAAAGTTTTGAGCTTTGAGCCTGGAGCTTTATCTTTAAAAACTTGACTTGATTATTCAAAGAAATTTGTCTGTAGTCAGTGTAGTCTGTAGGACTGAAATTTAAGTCTATTATGTACTTAATATTTCCATGGGACGAGAAAAAATTTGATAGTACAAAGTACACAAAGCTTGGAGTGTAATTCGTAGGAAAAGAGAGAGAAGTTCCAGAGAGAGTCAACTTCCAAGTTAGGAGTGTTTCTGACTTGTGACTTGTGATTTACCTACAATTTAACTTAGTAGTTTTGTTTTGTTGGTTCTATGCTCTCCAATCTGATCAGTCTGAATTTTGAATTCTGAATGGTTTCTTTTGTTCTTGTTCCCTTTTGTTTTAAATTTTTACCCATATTTTTTAACCTAATTCTGAATTCTGAACAATTCAAATCTGACTTGTGACTTGTGAATTTGTGAGCTTGTGAGTGCGAATACAATGAGAAATGAGACACATGACACGACATGATGCAAGAGGTGCAGTATAAAATGGAATAATAATATTCATTTTAGACTATAGGCATTGTACACAATACATAATAATATAATAATATGATATGTGTGTCTCTTCTGCTCATCAGTGATAATGTAAGTGTATCATTCGAAAATTCAAAAGATTTGAAAACTTGAAATTTTCTGTGCTCTAGAATCTAGTCGCTAGAATCTAGAATCTAGAAACAAAAGAAGAAAAGTAAAAGTATTCTTAGGTGCAGTAAACTGTATGCAGTAAAGAGTCGTGAGGAGTATAAAGTATAAAGAATTTTCTATCATCATTATACATATATGTAACGAAATGGGTAGAAAGTAGAAAGAAGTAGATGATCTAGCCAAAGAGTGGAAGAGCAGGAGTGGGCACTAGTAAAGAAGATTATGTAGAGAAAGATGGAAAAGAGCGACAGACAAAAACACACAGAAAGAGAAAGAGAGAAAGAAAATTCATTATCCTCTCCATTATGATCCAAAAGCTCGGCATTATCAAATTCTGTAACAATGGGGCAGATTGTAAAACTTGAGCGACTTCTTTCTCCTCCTCAACTGTCAACTACATGCACAATGTAGAATCTAGAATCTAGAATCTACAGATAGAATGTAGTCAGAAACATGTATAACAACTACATATTATATCCTTTTATATATCTTGAATCCTGAATCCGGATGAATGTATCACGTAGGTACATACGTCTTAAGTATAGTTATTCAAAGTCAAAGTGGGACTTTGATGAAAATTTCTTTTCTTTTCCCTCGTTAAGAGTATTTCTCTAGACTCTAGATTTTAGACACTGGATTCTAGATAATGAGCATTTAATTCTGTATTATCCAAAATGTAATGAAGGTAGAAAGTATAAAAGTTGGTACTTTGTCTTGAGTCTTAAAGTTGCCTTGTCTTGTATTCCTTTGGCTTTGATTGGACTGGATGGAATTGTTAAGTCAAGGAGTAGGTAGGAGGTAGGTTGTGTTCAAAAACCAAGGGAATATGGAAATATGGAGGCGGCTACTCCACTACTCATCTCATCATCATCTTCATCAGGAGCAGAAGCATCATTATCATGTTCATTATTATTAACATAAGCCGCACATTGTACATTTGATATTTTCATATTTTGTGTATCAGACTCAAGACTCGAGATTACTTTTCACATTTGATGATATGTTAACAACTAAGAGACATGGAGATTTTCAACTTTCAACCTGTCTTTTTCATCTCACATCCCTGTCGTCTGTAGTCTGTAGTCTGGATTTAGAATGTAGAATGTAGAATGTAAATACTTTGCTTCTTCTGTTGCGGTCACGGCCATTGGGAATGAAATTGACTTTGAACTCCTCTCTCTCTCTCTCTCTTCCGTCTGTAGTCTGTAATCTGTAGAGAACTTTACAGTTGTTGAACATTTTAACACTGAACATGTGAAGAAAGTTGGAAAAGTTTGTGAGAACATTTCACACTTTACACTTTGTCAGTCTCACGTTGGTACACCAACACGCCTCAAACCTCAAAATTTCCAATCAGGCGGATGCTGATGTTCATGTGCTTTCTTCACTCTGTCTAGTGTTTCGTATTTAGCATTTCGTAAACTCTGCTCAAGACTTTTGTATTCACCGTATTTGTCGGTTGTCGGTCGACGGTCGACGGTAGTTGGTGAGAATCGAGGCGTGATTTTAAACAAATTTGTGGAGTTGTGCCAAGAGAAGGCCTGATTTTCTAAGATCCACAAAGACGAAGAAGAAAATTATGGTGCTGATGATGGTGACGATTAAGAAGAAAGGAAAGTCAACTCAAGTCAAGTCAAGTCAAGCCAAACCAATCCAATCCAAACCAATGGACAAGAGAAAGGAGTTGAGAGAACTGTGAAAATTCGAATTTAACTCATGCTTGGTTGGCTGTTTGGTTGTTTGGCTCGTCGACACGTTGACTGGTTCTTGGATGTAGGCTGTTGGTTGTCGGTTATTTGTTGTTTGGCACGTTACAGGTTACGCTTCAAATTTACACGTTATTAAGTTTGTAAAAGATTGTCAGGAGCCAGGATTTCGTTTCGTCCGTGACAAAGTTAATAGTTAAGCGTATAATATATGATACATGTATACTATATCGTCAATCTTGGAACTTGGAAGGGAGACGACAACAACGAGGAAAGGAGATGGAAAATGACATTCTCATTTAATTACACACATGAGCGTCATTCCTTATTTAAACACAGATGTTGCCGACTACCGACTACCGGCAGATAGAATATCATAACAAAAACGCACATACAACCACAATCCACGTATATATAATATACATTATATAGTATAAAGTATAATCTTAATACAACCTTATGACCATGTACCAAAATAAGAGTCAAATAATAATAGTGGTAAAAAGGCCAACGGTACAGAAATTAAATGGATAAAAATGAGAGAGAGAAAGTACTATGTGTTATGTAGAAAACCAAAAATAGTCTGTAATATTATACACACTTTACAGTTTGCAGTGTAGAATGCTGAGGCTGAGCGCTATTCATAATTTGTTGTTAGACCTACAAATTCTCACCGTCTGGACACAAATTGTAATAAATTACATGCACAAATATAAATATAAAAGAATGTGAGATGTAAGAGTACAGTGTAAATTGTGATGGTAGAGGCATGGATGAACACGCGAGTTTTTCCAGGTTGGTGCATCCACAATCCACACAGCACAAGCAAAGAAAATGTCTGTAGTCTGTAGATGATGATGATGCACTATTTATCTCCTGTGTACTATTTGTTTCTACATATTACAATTTACAATATACCCCAGCATATACTTTTACTCACTTTCCCTTCATCATTTGCATGACATTTTGTTTTGGTTTGGAAGTACGACTTGTCACTTGTCACTACAGACCGAAGAGACTCACGTAATTGTCTCACGTCCAAAACACGTAACACGTAAATATCCAAAATGCAAACAGTTGACACACTAAAACGTTCACTCTAAAATTGTATACAATTTCTTTTGCACTTGATACATGAACGCATAGTTTATTCATGAATTATTATAGAGTTATTGAATGTCGAGTTATTCAACCTGCAGATGTCAAATTATTCTAATCTAGCATCGTAATCGTGATCATTTCAAATCGTGCCTCACTGAACACTTATATTTATATTTGTATTTGTATTTATATTTGGTGTCATCATCAGATGCCCTTTTTTAATAGCTAATTATTATTGCTATTGTTATTATTATTAACCATATTTCTAATTTGTTTGGTTTTGGTTCTATTTCTGTTTATTACAGTCTCCGTCGATCATACATGAGATGTGTGTCTGAAGTGTCTCATCATCACTGTGAAACGTCTGCAGCGGAATTTCTACAGAAGATGGCAGAGACTTTGGTACGAACGGCCTTAAAGGGAAATTCCCCACCCATCACATATTGTAACTCCAAGGGGACGGACAGTGAGTGTGACCGACGACTCTTTTCCGGAGCTACCATCATTTATAACAACAACTACTACAATAAAATTGTTCATCATTTTTTCCTTCCTCTCATTTCCCTTCTATTTGGAACCACCTCCCTTTTTCTGTAATTTGTATAGTTTATTTATATGATAATATTATTATGTATTTTGTCCATTTTCTACTTTCTACTCTACACATTAAACAGCAAAATAGAAGACATAAAAAACGACAAGAATAATCTCTGTTCTAGCACCTACAATCAACAATCTACAGTCTAATCAATCTAATCAACAGCACGTACAATTCTGATTGAGAATCCCACGAACGATGCGAATTACGTCTTATTTGATTTTTTGAACAGATAACAGATCATGTATTTGATATTGTACGAAAAAGGAAATACCAAACAGAAAACAGATACGATATGCATACATATAGTTGCCAGATTTTCAGACCCCAAAATAAGTACACTTTAAAAAATTTCCCAAAATTTTCAGTTTTATCTAGTGTAAGATGATTTTTTTTCAATTTATTTGAGGAAAGTACCTATATTTCTTCCTTTTTAAAACACATATTTACATAGACGCACATCCATTCGAAACTTTGATATTTTTATACTGTAAACTGTAAAGTGGTGCTTTTTGCATGGTGCAAGACTTCTAACAAATACAAAATTGTACACGTTTCGAGCGTAGCGAGAAATTTTTTGGATAAATGTTGGGTTTTAAGTGCTTTCTAATTGTACAAGACATGGTTTTTGACTCCAAAAATGGTACTCAAAAATTTTGAGTACCATTTTTTGAAGTTTTTTGGCATAAAAAATTAAGCAAAGAAGTTTAAGGACATGGGGTAAAGTTTCAAAGAAAAACTGACCATCTCGCGAGGTACACAACTAATAAACCACTGAACCGATTTTCATGATCGACATGTCATATTGAAGGTCCATTCTTGCGCCAGTTTCTA
>JAQGBH010005165.1:0-14936 GCA_034698265.1 Sminthurinus aureus | reverse complement strand
CAAGGCTACATTCAGCGTTTCCCAATACGGACTACGGTCTTACTCTGAGGGAAGAACTTATTTGCCAATCTACAGTAATCTGTATCTCGTTTTTAAAAACGTTATAGTCTATAATATATGTACCAATACGCTATAATATATTATTATACATTATAGTATACAGACATGATCTGCATAACCATTTGAACTTATCACTGATCTTTGTATGTCTTTCACTATTATTTTCAGGCTGTTGAAGCTATTAAAAAATCACAAGAAGCTTTATCTAATTTGGAACAACAGAAAAAAGTAAAAGAAGAGTCCCATCGAAATGCCGTGAAATTAATGGTTGACCTGAGAAAAAGAAAACAAGATATGCTTCATGAGCAAATTGAACAACAGAAAAAGTTGATATCAAAATTGGAAACCTGTAAAGGAAGTACTGCAAAACCAGGAGAAAGAGAAGGTTTAATGTCTCTAATCAAGTCACTTCAAGAAAGCATTGAAACTATTAAAAAGGATCTCGATGACTCATCAAAACCAAAAGTTACTCCTGTTGTCCAACCAATCAAAAATAAAGAAGATATACGAGGACTGGTACGTTTTTACATTTCTTAAAATTTTAATTATTGAATTATTGAATCAAATATATTATTACATTCCTCTTTCACACTAAATAATATTAGACTGAATCTAAAATAACAACTAGCAACTATGTATGTGTTTTATATTTCAGACTCAAAAGGAAATCTTAGATGCTGAGCTCGATCTCATAAATAAAGAACAAGAAGGAGGAGATACTAATGCTTTACAAAAGAAAGTTCTTGAATTACGTATACAAGCTCATGCTCTTGGTCTTATTCCAAGAGGTAGAGGTTTCCGTGGTATTAGTCGAGGAGGGTTTAGTAGAGGAGGACGAGGTCGTGGAGGAATTCCAATGTTAAGCAGCGGGTACGGTACAATATACACTATGTATACAATACACAATACACGCTATGTATATATGTAGTGAGTAGTTGTGTTGAAAGGATTTTTTCAATTTTTCACTTCAATTTATATTGCTCATGTGATTTATTTTTAAACTGATAATTTTTTTTTGCAACCAGCAGACAACAGTTTAGACAATTAAGAAAAGTGGATCGACGTACAACATCTATTTGCGTAACCGGTTTTCCAGTTGAAAAATTAAAAGAAACTCTAGCTCAATTTGCAGTATGTGACTTGTTTTTCATTATCAAAACATTTTAAATTAAGTACTGAGTTCAAAGTTTAAATTTATTATAATGATCTTTCTGTACAGTTTAAAACATGAATCTGTTAGATAAAATATATGATTCTTTTGATTTTAAAACATTACAACAAAAACATAGTATGGTGTATAGACTTTTTTATTTATATGTATGTATATTTTTTTGTCACAGACTTTTGGTCCTATAGCAGCCTATGAAGCTGATACTAAAACACCAGCCTTGACAATTAATTATGAATCAAGGAAAAAGGCGGAATTCGCATTCATCAAAGGTAGAGTATTTGATAATATAACTTTAGATGTTCAATGGGTTGCCAAAGACGCTAGTGGAAAGGATATAAAAAATCCAGACGCAAATAAAAATGGACAGGCATCCAATCCAGGTCTCGATGATGACAATACTGGTTCTTTAGAGGACGAGGAAGTAAGGAATCCTTTTATTTCTAATGTTGATTAATATATTTCATTTACATGTATTGTATCTTATGAGTACACGAACATTGTTTGTACACTTCTACAAAAAATAAAAAGTATCAAACCATAATAGTATTAGATTTTTCAACTTCAATAATAAGTAATCTAAAAAATAAGGACTAATTTAGTTTTCAAAGGAAAACCTGTATTATGTCTACAAAAAGTCATTTCTATTTCCTAGAGTTAGTAGTATTATTTTAGCATTATTTGCTTCTTTTTCTGATTATAGACGTACAGTCCTGTTATACAAATGTAGACATTGTTTTTTTTTTTTTACTTTTATTGTAAAAAGCTTATTATGGTACTTATAAATTTAGGAATACGAAATATTTTAAATTTTAATATGCATTATTATAAAATATACGTATAGTGCTGTTCTATTTTTTGCCTTCAAAACTTAACAAATTTACTCTATTTGTAAACAAAATAGATGAGCGATATTTACGCGGACGAGATCCTATTTCAGTATGATGAGGACGAAGATATTGATCAAGATGAAAGAAGTTGGCGTCGATAGTAGTCATTTAATAATAATCACATTATTATAATGTATAATAATATTAATAACATATTTTATCATATAATATATTATCATTAAATAAATGAATAAATAATTTAATAAAAAGATACTTCAGGCCAACTCTTTCCATCCCTGTATAATGTAATTTTCTTATGTATATGTAATATTACATAAGATTTGAAAATCCACAGAACTTTTACTTTAGATGTTATAATAGAATTATTTATTGTTGTAATATATAATGTTATATGTTATATTAACATAAGATATAGGATAAATAATATAAGCATATTATGTTGTAGTACACAATACAATAATAATTAAGTATTTTAAGAATTAAAAACTAAATTATGTAAACATAATTCTTCACCACAAACAAAGTTTACTAAGAATGATAATAATAATAATTATTATTATACATCATGCTATCAAAGTGTAATGTATTATGGTGTTCAGATAAACGAGTCGTTAATATAATATGTAAGGATACAAAAATACAAAGGAATTTCAAATCAGTAGGATATAGAACAATATAGGAATATATGGTTATTATATGTATTTGTAGGATTTGACGTCATTTTATGAAGAGTACTAATATTATTTTGCCTACACACAAGACATCATCGTAGTCTATATAAACCAATATTTTGTATTAAAATACACGCAAGGAATTTTTAAGAAAAAGAACGAAGAAAATTAACAATATGGAAATCGCGTTCAAAATGTATTTTCTTCATGTATACTATTATGATACTATTGCAAAAAGCAAAACATCCAGGAATTAGAAATTTTTATCGAAATGTAATTCGGTTAAAAATCACTTTATAAAAAAATATTAAAGGTTATACATTTTATATATAGAAGACAGAGAATCAGGAATACATATAATATAATATTATAGGTCTAATAACAAATTATTTCAAAATAATTCGATTTCTATTGATTCAAAACAAATCAAAGGAATTTGCATGTATCTTCAAGATTGGTGATAGGTGAGAATTTCGAAAACAGTCAAAGCAAAAGTGGAGAGACATAATATATTTAAATTTTAAATCTTACATGTAAAAAAAAAACTAGAAATAAGTATACATTATGTCTTTTATAAAGACAAAATATATATGATCACGCTTAAAAAGTGATATCGTATAACAATTGTGAGTTGAAAATTTGATTATTGTTATTTAAGAATTAGTTGAATCAAAATGCCCTTGTACACGCGATACTCGAAACTTTGAAAAACAAAAATTTTCTTTTCCTTTTGCTATTCTTTTCTTATTATAATAACTAATAACATAGTTTTATTGGGTAAATTAGTTTACACATGTCATGTTTATTTCAGACTGGTTTTTATGATTAATGTAAATGTGTAATACATGTGTATAATCAAATTTTTAATTACAAAAATATGGATTATATAGAATGCAATAGCTATTTTGCCAAAATAGTCTATTGTTTCAATCCTTAATCCGTAGAGTGATACTATAATACTATATATATTTAATATTATAAAAACTAAAACTAAAATATGTTTATATTTGTATTTTCTCTCCTTGTTTTGCATATATATATTATAGTAAACTACAATTTATCTTACGTATTGCGTATATATTCATCATAATAATATTATATATATTATATATATTTAGCAGTATTTGAGAAACTTGAAAAAAATTTTCATTGTGAGAAATCTATCTAAAAAATAAAATACGATATTCAAATTACCACAGTTTATATATTATATATATCAAGATTTTGATGATAGTAATATGAAATATGGTGAAGAATCATGCTTACATAATGAGAGCGTATTTTTATCTTACATTTTTAAGTTACTACGAAATATACAATTATGATTGTTTTGAACGCAGTTTTATCTAACAAGTTTTAAAAAGGGTTTCTTTTGGAACAGTAGAACATGTGCATATATATACATGTATAGTAGTTCTTACAATTAAAAAAAGCTAATATGTAATATGTAATATATTATATGAATATTGTTCTTGTTGATATGTATTTCTATTTCAATTATTCTTACTAAATTATAACGCATGTATAAGCAAAATGCTTATTAATTATTGGTATAATTATATAATACATTGTTATAAAATCGTATATTAATTATGATCTTGACTCTTGTTTCTTGTTTCTCCCTATTTTCTGATGTTTGAAAGGAAAAAAAGTAGAAAAAGATTGTTTGCGGGTTGAAATGAGACAAAAGTTTCAATACCAAAATATAGTAATAAAAACATATTATAATAATTTTATCTTACATATACATGTATAGGACGCAGTACACACTACACACACACAAAATATATTTATAATAATAATGAATGGTGTAAAATGAATGTTTCATGTATGTAAATCATGTCAAATGTGTCTTAAAACTACAAGTAGAATAGAACAAGAAATGGGACCAACTTTCTTTATCTCCTTATTGTTGATGATCAGGCACTTTTGATGACCTCTGCCATGTCATATGAAATTTTGTTTTTGCTGCTAAATATAGCAGCTGCAATTTTAATTTATAGGCTATATATACATACATTATGTGTTAACAGAATACTTTCCCAATGCTAACAAACATTTTATCTCTTGTTTTTGTACTTTCACAACCATGCATGTCAACTTTAACTCATGGGAATACTAAATTTTGTTCTTAGAAACTGAAATTCGGAGAATGAGAAAATGGTTAGAAGAACAGAAAACTGAATTAATTTGGCCCGTTTCTAGTTCCTTTCTACTTGTAGAACATATATTAAGTACATATAGTCCTATTTACATATTATACAAAAAATATATTACAAATTATTTATAAGGGGGAAGTTGTTGCATTTTTTCAACTTGAATAGAATTACAGAAATATATTATACCTTTTATTATTATATATTATTACTATTAATAACAAATGTAAACCTTATATTATATCTATATACATAATATATTATATTAATTAGTGGTGTATATTACATGCAAAATATATACGCATAACCATCATTCTGTATCAAATGATAATAATAACTACATATTATTCTTATGATCTTGAAAAAAAAGAGAGAATATTTTCGATTTCAAAAACAAAAATGAGATTGACAAAACAAAAAGTAAAAAAAGAGACCGAATTTCGGTCCCATCAAGTGATGGGATTAAAAATAAAATTCGAACTTTTTGTGTACGAAAAAAAAAAAAAAATGAAAAAATGAAAAAAAAAATAATGAGACACATTCACAAAAAATGCGAAAAGTTATGAGTCTCTAAAAAAGAAGAGAAAAAGCCATAAAAAAGTAAAATGATGGAAATAATAAAGCTTGAACAAAAACGGCTATTTTGTTTTTAACCCACTATTTAAAAAAAAAACTTGTTTCAAATTGGTTTCAATTTATTAATGTACATGAATATCGTATATAAAATGTAAACATGAATTTTTTTACTCAAAGGACAAAGCATCTCATCTCACCCTTATGTGTAGAGTTCGACAGTTACGATTGTGATCAAAAATAATACTTTCCAGATTTGTATAAAATGCAAATAATACATAATAATGGTAAACTTTGTTGCAAAAGGAAATGAGAATGGAGGTCCGCATGCATAATGCATGTCAAAAATTAATCTGGTAATAAACCAAGTTTTTCAATTCAGTGTTTATTGTATATATACACACAAATAGAGAATGGGCATTATAATATGTGGGATGTGGGGTATATTTTTTCATATTCTCTCCATTCTATTTTCTATTCCCTATATATAATTAAATATGTCATTCCTTACATTGTTCATTGTCATTATCATTGTAGAACAAAAATTAAAAGTCAACCGATATGTAAACATATATATATATATATATATAATATATATCTAATCTCTCTCTCTCGTTGACTAAATATTCTCCTCTGATTTATATCACACTTATGAGTTACGAGTCACTCTCTGAATCGGCAAGACTTGTAAGACAAATATTTTAATGTAAGAAAAAGCATGAGGTATATTTACAAAGGAGAGAGGATTTATTCTTTTTACAAAGGCGAAAAAAGGTGTGTGTGTGTTCTCGTACTACATTTAAGATGCTCATAATTATAGAGTATACAGTGGACAAATTATGCCAATGACATAATTGTGCACAATACAATAATATAATACACAGTTTCATAATGCAGGATTAAACTTTGTGGACACAAATCCTGCACCTCAGTAACACACACACCCCTCTGTTTAACTCGGCTAAATCTCAAACTTTTAGATAAGCTTCTTTAAAACTGGCATTTTTAATGAACTGGATTATAAAAACGTTTTTTACACTTTTTACCTGCATCTATTAAAATATGTTGTTGTGCGATTCATACGGGTGTCATTCAGACATTCAGACATGTGTACAGTGTACAATGTACACGTAATATACAGGTACTTATGTACGGGTAAGTATTAAGTATATATTAAGTATGATATGTAATACATATTATACATGTACTGAAAAGATCAAGAACGACCAGATGATCATGATCCTCTTCTGAATCATGAAAATATATGTTACATGTGCGTAGGTTGGCTTTGGTGCTTAAACTTCCGAGGTGCTGCAATTTTTAATCTACTTTAAATGTATTACTTTTTTGAGGGAAACGGAATCTTTATTCGTATAATAGTGTGTCTTATGGCGAGGAATGTTTGTATACAATACTTATATATATGTAGTGTGCCCAGTCCTCACGCACGGTAAAAAAAGTACTTGCAGAGATGATACACGGAGAACGGTATTGTATGCAAATATTATGTTTTATGTACAAAGGACAATAATTTATACTTTATCATAAAGATTCCTTTTATCTTATGCTATTTCATGCTATTAGAGAAGCGAGGGAAACAAGTTCAGGTTCACTAGAACAAACTTGAGACTTGAGACACCTTCATCTTCAGTTTCATGATCTTCCGCTTTTGGTTTTTTCACATACCTAAATATCATAATATACATTTGCTACTCCATTTTCCATACATATATATATTTCTCGATGACGAAGAAAGGTGATGGCCGAGGTAGAAGAAAACCTTAATATTTTAATCCCTAGTATAAAAATGAAGTGTTCATTAAATATTTAGTTTAGTAACAATTTGATTTTGTTCGGTTTAGCATTAAACATCAAGAGCTCCAAAAAAAGTTTGATTTTGCAGTGTGTGTCTATGCGAATTTTTTAATTTTCTCAACAGTTTGTAGTTTAAAATACAAAATGCAGTTTTTCACAAATTCAGTAGTAGTTTTAATGTATACCAAAAAACATCCATAAAGTTTAAAAATCCGAATAAAAAGAAAAGGCGACAAAAAAATCAATCCAAAATCGAGGAAAATAAACAGAAAAAAGACGAAAGAAACACAGTGAATTCAAAATGCTGATCAGATATTTGAACAGCATAGAATAGAGGATAAAGTGACCTCCGACAGTCTTAAATCCATTTCAAAAGTCAATAGTCAATAGTTTTCCATAGTCGACAGTGTTTGCCGCACACAATAAACAATACACAGTTATGCAAAAGTGTTCGTGAAAGTGTTTTGTAGATTGTAGAAAGTAGAAAATGGTGTGTAAATTGCATTTAGTTGTATTCATTCTCTTTTCTTCAAATGTGTTGTTTACATCGTGCGTCTCGGGCTCTTCCTCTGTTTCTGCTCCTCGGTCGTCCTCACACTCTTCCTTTGTGAATAAGTCAACAGTGTCTGAGGTAGAAAATGACATTGACATTGCACATGCTGCGTGGAGAAATTCCACCATCAGTAATAAGAAGAAGACTGTTAGACAAGGAAAAAGCAGTAGTGGAGAGAGTACGAGTGATAGGAATCTACAACCCCGAACACAAATCCCACTCTCATCAAATAGTCAATATTGGATAGACAAACTAGCTCGAAAACGTGCGTTTGTTTTTAATTTTTACATTATGTTACATTTTTGTCAATTTGTCTAAACTTTTTTATCTTTTCTCCTTTTTGAAATGAAATACACGAACTGCGTATTTCAATAACTAAAAATATACAAAACAAATGGTTAATTTTGAAGGCACATGTGACATTTTATTTTTGAAAAAAATATCAAATGCATGAATTTTTAATCTAATCAGTAGTTGTAAATTACACAAACTGAAAGTTTCATTCTTTTCTCGGTTGTTTGTCTCTCTGTGTGTTTGTTTGTTTGTTTAAAAAATGGCTGTCTCCTTTAATATTTATTTAATAAACATGTTGAATGAACAATGAACAATGCCCAATTTCCATCCACATATTTAATATTTTATTTTATGCATACAGTCGCCCCATTCTTCTCCGTGATTTCCCTGTGGAATGAAAGATGTTGGACCATGAACTATGACCAAGGCACTTGTTATACAAAGTAAGTATACGAGTTATGAGTTGCTATTTACTATTTAATGATTCATGATGTACACAGTACACAGGACAAATCACACACATTATTTTTTCCTTGTTTTCTTTCGTTTACTGTGGCTTTTACCTTGTTTTTACATTGTGAATTGTCAAGTGTGCAAAAAGCCAAAAATAATACAAAGTACAAAATAAAATGTACAATGTTCAATGTACAATGTACATTGATGTATGAAAAATAGAAAATTAGTTTGACAAGCCAAGGCATTTGTTTCTCATGAATTTTCAAAATGAAATTTTGGATTTAGAGTTGCGTGTCTCGCCAAAGGTGGAACAGTGGGAGGATATTGTGCAGGTATTCAAAATATGTATATACTTATATTTGGGAGTTTGGAAATTCAGATCATACGAATAATACAAAAAACAAGACAAAGGAAAAGAAAGCAGTTTTTTTTCTAGAAAAGAAAGCAGTTTTTTTTCTAAAAAAAAAGCTTTGTTTATCTCATAATATTATTATGTTATTAAATTTTGTTTTCATTCAGGTGGATTTGGCGTATGTTGCGTTTTTTCATACTCCTGTGACACCGTCACAACTCTCAACGGAACTTACTTTACAAATCCAGAGTATCCTTATGCATCCGAGGAAGTTGAAGCAACATGTAGACACAGTGTAGCAAAGGTATGTTAAACAAAAAACAAGCGTCAATCATAAATCATAAATCAATCCTGCGTGGAATGCGGAATTTCATTTCCTTTTCTACTGTACAAAACTTGACAAGTAAAAATTACATAAAGTGAAAATGAGTGAATCTCGAATCTTGTATTTCCATTCCCTATGCTCAACGCTCAATGCTCAACGCTCAACACAGTTTGATGGTGTTTGTCAACTCAGATTGGATTTTGAAGTTTTTGAATTGGAGCCACCAGGTGCGGATGGTGGATGTTGGAATGATGCCTTTAGAGTTGAAGGTGCAGATATTTCTCTTCCACCCCTTTGTGGAGATTTGTCACAACATCAAATTTACTTACCCATTGGATTTAGTCCCACAATTGATTTTATTTTCACCCTCAATTCACCCACTCCTTGGAGAAGATGGAAAATCCGTGTAGCAAAAATCAAATGCTGGTCACAAGTCACAGGTAATTTGATGAAAAAAATATCTAACATCTAATATCTCATAACTTATCAAAATGGAGCATTTCTTCCCCGTCATTTTTAGTCAACATGAAAGATTTTACTCATAAATGAATGAAATTCCCATTTGTCATTGGCCATCGATTTGGGATACAAGAAACTTTCACTCTTTATGAAAAATCATATTCTTTTCAATCAATGTTTGTACACAAAACATACTACACAGAAAAGAGACTTAATTAAAAAATTTCATGTTGCCAGTTGCCAATCATGTGATTATGACATTGGTTTTGTGTTTTGTGGTGAAATTCGGAAATGAGAACTGTTCAAACACACATGCAATAAATTATTACTATTAGATATGCACACGGAACATTGAACATGAACCATTTACTTCTCTTACTGAGTTTGAGTTTGTATATTTGTATATTTGTATTTGTTTCAGCACCAGGAGGCTGTCTCCAACACCTGAAAGGGATTTCTGGTCGAGTCACAAGTTTTAATTACGTCGCCGGCCACAATTCAAATATTAATGGACTGAATTATGGTGTTTGCGTTCGGAGAGAAAAAGGTTTCTGTGCCATTCAGGTAATGCAACAATCATGTACATTATCACATATTTATTTACAGTGTTTACATGCATCATGCAAAGAGAAATACATAGACAATAGATAGTAGACGGTAGACGGTAGACACATATTAGAAGAGTAGAAGAGAAGAGGGAAACTTTTTGTTATGAAATCAAGTACCGGTATGTGAGTTGGGGAAAGGTTGACGTGAGGTGAAACGTAAACTCCTGCTGGTTGCTGGTCTCTTCTATATCTAGTTTTTGTTTCATATTTTGCAATTTGCAACATGCGTCTTTGGTCTTTGTACACCGAACCTTTGGCTGTCTAGATTCTAGATTCTAGATTCTAGATCCAGTGTAATTTGTAATTCATCTTTGAATGATTTCTCAATCAGATTCATATTCTCGTATACTTACAGCACACAGCGTTTACATCTAATTTTCCAAGCAAATCTATTTTCTATTTTATATCGCTTTACTTTTTACTTTTTACTGCGCCTTGTTTGTGATTTGTGCACGATACACGACTGACGAGAGCTTATTTATTTATTACTTATTACTTTCTCCATGTCTGAAGCTTTCACACCGACTTGTAATTTGGCATGTAATTTATGACGCAATCCATGTGTATTCCATTTTGTATAGTACATAATGTCTCAATTCCCAATTCTTGATGCAGACTGCACACTACACAGTGTGTAGTACACACTACACGCTACATCCTACATCCTACAATTTGATTTTTCCTCGTAAAAATACTGATGCTCAATGCTGAATATGATAACTTTTAACATGTTAGAATCTTTGACATGCTCGTTTTGTTTCAAAGTTTCTCACCTTCTCACGCTCTTCACTTGGATATCTCAAATCTAGAATCTAGAATCTAGATTATACATGTTTTGTGCTGGGGTGTTGGGTAGACACTAGACACTTGTGCGTGACATTTTCAATTATCTCTCTCTATCGCTCTGTCTCTCATATCTTACAGTATATATGTTAGCAGTAGACTGGAGTATTGCGGAGGCATATACCACACAAAGTTTTGACACTCTTCCGTTCGAGTATAAAATAGAAATGTCCTTTATCATTTGTATATTATATCATGTACAATGAGAGTAATAAATTGGATAGCAAACAGGATTTTGAACACAAATTGATTGGTTTATCATTATCAAAATGGAGATTTCAAGATGTACACTGTACACAGTGTACACAGATTTGCGTGTACTTGTATTTATAGAAAAACCAAACAAAGAAAGAAACAGACAGAGTTACCATAAATAAATCATAAATAATTAAGAATTAATGAAATTGCTACTGAATACTGAATATTAAATTCCTATAATTTATTTTCATAATTAAATAGTGGAACGTCTGTCAACACTATCGGAAGAGGAAAAAACGAAGTGCAGATGAAATTATGGAAATTGACGATGAAACACGTATGAATAACTCTTCCATCGTTTCCATTGGTTCCAGTATTATGGATATGGTTGGGAATTCTACACTAAATATGAATATGGAACAGGGTCGTGGTCTGCAGATTAAAACGGGTTATTCTGGTATTAACTTTGCGGGGATAGATTTCAGAAGTCGCCCCCCAAAAATACCTTCACCGCCACCATTGAGACGACGTCATGGGCAATTTGGAGCTCAAAGTTCAAGTCCGAGTTCAGGTGGTCGTCCAAATTATTTTGGTAGTAATACAAATCTCCGTTGTGGACAAAATCTAGGACTGGCTCGAGACTCTGGAACTGGAATTCCATTTACATACAACCGTCGTCCTCGAAACATTACCCTTATGCAGTTAATGTCATGTCCGTCGGAATGGCCATATTACAAGCTGGATGATACGTGGAAACCAGTTCCAATTTCTTCCAGTTCTTTTTTTGAAAAGCCAAAACCGAAACCGAATCCCAATAAAACTCATCTTCTCACCCCCAATCTCAATGTGAGGAGTCAGCACATTGCAAAACTGAGGGAGCAGCTGAAGCAGAAGCAGAAAGAACAAGAAAAAGAGAAGCAAAACAATAATTATTTTGGGGATCCAAGTCGAAAAGATTTACCACAAGAGAAGAAACATCATCATCATTATAATTTCAATTCTTCTATTTCCACGAGTACCGCAAGTCCAAATCCAAGTCCAATTAGCCAACCTTGGAAAGGACACTCTGGATTTTTGAAGCCGATTGATTCGGATACAGCTTTCGCCGTAGATTCAGATCACCTTCACCTTCATCACAGGAAACCATGGAAAGGCTCTTCAATTCTATCGACCACTCCAAAGCCACCGATAGTCAAAGTACCAGTGTACAAACCCATAAAACTTTCAAAACCACCACACTCGCACTCTCAGTCTGCCTCTTCCATCTCCATTGCAGACAAAGTACATTATAAGCCGACTAAAGGAATTGGAGCCGGTGGCGGCGGTGGCATTGGGTTTGTTAAACCTCCAAAGATTAAAGTCAAACCCGTCAAACCTCCAAAAGCTCCCAAACCTCCCAAAGGCTTTGGTCACAACAAGAACAAGAACAAACAGAAATACAAGCCGAATAAAAGACGTAAACCAAAACCGATTAAAAGGAGGAAACCAAAACCAACGAGAAGACCCAAACCCAAACCACATAAAAAGAAGAAGAACAAATATAAGCACAAGAAGAAGAAGAATGGAACTGAAAAATGTAAAAAGAAAATACCTATACCATTCCCTTTTCCCATTCTCTTCCCATTTCCAATCGGGGGCGGAGGAGGAGGAGGCGGAGGTATTTACTTTTAATAAACTGTAACTAAATTCCTTTGAAATGTCAAAACTTTGAAACTTTTCACTGTTGTACATTGTTAACACGTAAAGTTTTTATCTATTTTAGGAGGCGGGGGTGGTGGAGGCGGCGGCGGTGGTCATGACGAAGAAGGCGAAGGTTGGGGATGGAATGATGGATCAATGGGTAAATTTATTTTCATTTTATATCTACCTTTTACTAGTAATCAAATGACTGATGAAAATTTCAATGTGGAAAATCCATCAGATTAATATTATTTTGATATGCATCCATCTTTCATCCACTGTTCAAGTTCAGTGTTATTTTCCTATTTCCCGGTATCCTCTTCTTTAATTATATTTAATTCCATCTAATTATACGAGTGTATAAAGTAGAAAGTATAAAAAGAGGTAGTAAAAAGGACAACGTTTCTAGATTCTAGAATCTTTGTGTAGCATAACTTTTAAATCATATTAAATTATTTTCCCTTGACTAACTAATTTTAACAACTAGAACTTAGAACCTGAGTCAGAATCCAAGAGAAACAAACGAACCAACGCTGCCACGAATGAATGGACGAATGAATAAGTAAATGAATGACTGAACTGAATGCATTTGAGAGAAAATACACAAGTTTTAATTCAACACTCAGAGTCAGTTCAAATCTTTTCCGAGAATTAATCTTGGAGAAAGTTTTCCTTTCCATTTCATTTGATTTCATTTTATTACATGTGTTTTTCTACAAGTGTTCATTTTATTTTAGTAACAGCGGCTCTTTTAGTTTGAGCTTATAGTTCCGTGTTCCATACACCTACAACCTACAACGTACAAATGCTAATTTAATTGCTATTGTAAATTTTATTTGGCCCAACTTGCCCAAAGAATGAGCAAATGAACGAATGAATGAACGAGATTATAGAAAATAATATCATTTGAACATTGAATAAGAGTAATTAATTTCAGATTTATCTATGCATATTATCAATATATACCAACAATACACACAGATTCTGATTTCCAAAAAGAGAAAGAGAACCTGATGAACCAAGATGAAGAGAAGAAATATTATGTAGAATGTAGAATTTAGAAAAGCGGAAAGGGGATTTTCATGTTAATTATTGATTATCTGAAGGCTCCAGACATTAGATTCTAGATTCTAGACTCTACGCATAAAGGAAACATTGATGTAGGTATTTTGTTTATTATATGTGAATTCAATTAATTATATTTCATTCTTTTATTTTGATTTCCTTCCACTTCCATTTGCAGTTCAACAACAAGAGCCGTATTTACTCCGCGTGGCGACGGATGCGGGTCGAGAAGATGGCCTAAAGTCTTTCTGTATGGAGTGGGAACAAGTGCCGTGTGACGTGTGGAATAATAATTATGAACATGGTTCGGATTCCGGTCATCATTATGAAGATCCAATACCTTACATCTCATTCTACGATGAGCATGAGCATGACGAATTTTAGACTGTAGACTGTAGAATGTAAAGCTAATTTTTTTAATTACTCTAAATTGTAATTTAAGCTATAAATAATCTAATCCAATCTAATCTAATCTAATCTAAGTGAAAAGTATTTATTTATTTTTTTATATAGTTTTAGAAGACTAAAAAACCCCACCTCCAATTTGTACAGTACATTTATAAACTTAATACTAAACACTGAATATTCTGCACATATATAGCATAGTACAGTACGCGTCAATCAGTATAAAAGTTAAAAGTAGATAGATAAAATTCTCGTGAATTTGAAATAGAACCTAAAGTAAAAGTAAGTAACACGTCCACTTTTTATGACAACTTGAGTTCATCCTATACAGTGGCCCCGCCAGCCTTAAATCTGCAGTAGGCCTTCAGCATTAGGCCATTGTACATTTTTTTCCATTTTATCTA
>JAQGBH010005164.1:0-14938 GCA_034698265.1 Sminthurinus aureus | reverse complement strand
TTCCATTGTTTCATTATAGCAATTTGGATGCGGATCTACTCACTTCTGAGGTACAAGTCAGTGTTTACAGTACAGTATCCGTGAGATATTAGATAAAAAATGTTCCGAGAGTTTTATACTCGAATACTCGATACTCCATTTTCCATGTTCCATGTTGCACATCCATCTCTCTTTTCTGCTCTTGTAGGTTGTAGACTTTAGATTGTAGACTGTAGATCGTAGATAGATATTATTTTCCGCTGCTAATATTTCATCATGTCTCCTACTTCTACTCTAAACTCTACTCTTTCAACTTGCTTAATGTCTAATGTCTAATGTCCCAAACTCCAAACTCCAAACTATGTACTAGTATTAGTATTAGGAATATGCACATGCAGAACGTGGAATGTAGAACGTGGAAGCAACTTTAAATAAACTAATCAACTGGCAACTCAAAACTGAAACTAAGTAATGTAGGTAATTTTCATGAGACAGGACCAAAAGCAGAACAGAGCAGACCAGCAGCACAACTTCACACGCCATTTAAATTAGTTGCAACTTGCAAAATGAACTAGGAAGAAATAATCTACAACTTATGATAATTAATCAGTTTTTACGATATACTTTTTCTCTCGGTTCTCGGTGGATGGATGAAACACAAGTTTTCTCTAGCTCTAACATGCACAATGTACAATGTACAGTGTACACTGTACACTGTATAGGCTATAGAGAATTTAGCTTATAACTTATAACTTCACTGCCCAATCTCTAATGTTTTAACTTGCTTTTTACTATTACACCACATGCTTTCAATTTACAATATTCTCGAGACTCTAAACTCGAGACTGGAGACTCGAGAAAGGAAATTTTGAAAATGTGAAAAATGTTTTTGACAAGATGCAAATAAAACTTAAAATTTGAACTGGAACCGTGTCTTGAGTCTTGTGACTGTGACTGTGAGAACATCCCGAACCTCAAGGAAATTTTTCAAAGCACCCTGTAGAATGTAGAATATAGAATTTAGAACGTAAAAGAATAATCACTAGTGTATTATGGTAAGTAACATGTGCAATGTGCGGTGTGCAAAAAAAACATGGTGTAAAATGTCATTTTAAGTACATTTATTACACTCTGTACTGACATTCTGTGTTCTGTGTTCTGTGTCATGTATCGTGTTTTGGTTTATGGTAGAGAACTTTTTTGGATTTCCCGCCTAATGACAACATGAAAAGCATTAATCTGACATTCTACATTTGGCATTTGCCTAATTGTCAAATCAAAGGAGTGCGGAAAAGCGAGTAAGGAATAACGAATCACGAGTGGTCCAAGTCAAGTGGAACATTAGCATTAAAAAGTTTCATATTCATATTCCTAAGTAGAGAGGAAAAAGGGAAATGTTTCACTTTTTTACATCCAAATGCACATTTCTATTCAGATTCTGGTTTCTAGATCCTAGATTCTTGCAAATTTCATCATTTTTGCTATCGCTTTTGAAGATCCAGACAGATTTTTCTGGGTTTCCAAATTCTAGATTCTAGATTCTAGATTCTAGATTTTTTGTATGTAGAATGTAGAGTAAGTAGAGATGAAAAGATGGATGAAGACGGAAGACGGAAGAATCAGAACAAAGAGCTTTTCCGCTTTTCCCATTTTTCTTTTCTTGTCTTTACCATGTTCTGGATTCTTTTTTTCTGGATTCTGGTTGGAGGAAAGTGAGAGTTGAGAGTACAAAGTTAAAAAGTTGTACCATTTCATCACAAGTTGGTTGTCCTCAACTCATCTCATCTCATCTTCCTTGAGCTTTGAGCTTCGGCTTCCACTTCGACTTGAGCTTGGACTTGGACTTGGTTGTCGTTTCGCTTTTTAGTTTTAGTTTTAGTCTAAAGTCACAGCAGTTTTGTCATACAATCGTTAAAAGAGCAAATACTCCAACTTGAAAAGTTGTTTTTGTTCTTGTTCGGGATTCTGACTTCTTTTTTCATTTGATTATACATATGTACAAGAACAAGAGCAATGTACATTGTACATCCAAAATCCAGCATAAAATGTTCATAGTTGATATGATGAAGGCGACAGAGAGAAAAAGGGGAAATAGCACCGTAATTACAAAGAATCCTCTTTTTATTTCCTCACTTTTGCTCTTATTCTTCGGGTTCCAGTTCCAGTTTCCCGTGCCAGTTCCTAGTTCTAGTTTTGTACTTATAGTTGTAGTTTTAGTTCTTCCCGATTCCAAATTCCTAAACACACTTTTTCATGTATTCTACTCTGTCGTCTCATTCAAAATGAACTATCCTCTTCTTCACTCTCTGCTCTCTGCACTGAGCACATTACTCCAACTCTAGCTCAAAAACTCTGGATTCTAGATTCTAGATTCTAGATTTGGGATTCTAAAATCTGGTTTCCGAGAATCATGCAAATGTGATATTATTCTCCAACATTTCTTCTTCTTTTTTTTCTATTATAGTTTTTGTTCTACGAATTTGTCCAAAAATTGTACGTTTTCTTTTTTTTTATTCCCGTTTCAGTAGTAGTTTTAACTAGGTTATTCCTCATTCCATTAATAAAGTTTTGAGCGTAGTTTGTACTTTGTACTTTGTAGTTTTAATATGATGTAAAAGTAATGTATGCAAATTTCCCGAATCTACAAATCCGCAATCCGAGATCCATGAGCGTCTAAAAAGAAAAAAAGGAGGAGAAAAAAACATTCAACTTGTATTCAAGTTGCAGATTGTAGACAGAAAATAGAAAACAGAAAAGCAAACAGACGGGATAAAAGTTGAGCAAACTTGTTTTTCCCTTTTGCTTTTTTATTACGAAAAAGATGATTTTCAAATTCAAAATGAAAAAATATGCGTAGTCGTCATCACAGAGCATGGAAAAAAGTGCAATTTTGATCTGCAATTTGACTAGAATTCTGAATTCTGAATTGTGGATTCTTGATATTTGAAATTTGAAATGTCCAAAATCCGAAGGGTAAATATCGAATTGCAAATAAATATTTGACATACAGATTGAAGATTTTGTGATTCTGGGATCGATTTTGGGGATTGACATTGCAGTTCAATGTCCAATGTCCAATTTCCAGTGTCCAATGAACAAACTTGAATAATATCCTTCCCATTCAAGGACCGAGGTTGAATCAAATCAAGATCAGATGCATCAAGTCTATAGTCTATAGATATATCTATTTTAAAACCGTAATCTCTATCATATCTTGTGTCTTGTGTACTAAAATATAATTTGATATTTGATGGTTCTGTTTTTCCATGTTCTTTACCATTAATAAATATAGGAATGGATCGTTACAGCATTCCAGATTGTCAAATGATGAGGAAAGAGGGTGAAGCCTGCATTCCAAAGCACAGTCCTTGGGAAAATTTTACATTGACTTATCCAAACGGAGCGGTTTTAAATGTGGTGGAGGCATATCGTGTAATTTGTCCATGTGCTAAAGGGCTTGAGTGTGACGGAATCTCCGGTGAATGCACAAAAACAAGTGGAGAAACGGATATTGAAACGACCACAACCAGTAGTACAACAACAGCAACAACGACGACAACGTCAACACCAAAACCAACAACTTTTTCAAAGATAGACAAGAAAAATTATAAATAAATAGTGGTAATGTCAATGTCTATATTCTACGTTCTATATTCTATACACATATTATATTGTCTCCGGTTTTCTCCGTTCTCGACTCTTCTGTAGCTCTGTACTCTAGTTTCTGCGGGCTTGCATTCTGTTGTGTATGGAGTATGGACTATGGATGTGTGTGGATGTTGACCGTTTATACATATGAAATACGTATAAAATATTCAAGGACAGTAAACTCACTCACTTCCACACCAACACAAAATACAAAATACAAACGCTAGACACTAGACACCAGAGAGGTCGTGTACATGGAGAATGGAGAATGGAGACACAGACATTGCACTGAATTGCATTGAAAATTGTAAACTGTAAACTGTAAACAAGTGAGGAAGAAAAATAATATGAAAAAAAGGGACTTTCTCTTTATTTTAGTTTACATCTACTATCTACTCTTATGTATACTTTTGTTTTTTTCTTTTACTTTACTTTCAGTTTTATAGGCTCAATGCTTAGTGCTTAGTGTTCAGTATTCCATTATTTGACCTGGACCCTGAACTCTGGACTCTGAACTCTGGAGTAGAATGTACTTGGTGAAACTTCAATTTCAACAGCTATTTATTTTTCATTGACTTTTTCCTCATCAAATTGGACTGGTTTGTGGATTGTGGATCGTGGATCGTTGTATATTCCATCTACTTGGACGTTCAACTCCCAAAGGATTTTATGCAACTAACAACAACCAACAACTATTATTATTATGTACAATGTACAGCGTATATATTATGAGTATATAGACAAAGTGTAAACTCATGTAAAAATCTATACATCTATAATATTATGTAATATTTTTAGTGTGTATAGTGTATAGTGTACTTATATCTATAATCTATATATAGATATGTTTCATATATAATATATAATATATATACAATGTTTGCTCAATAAACACGTATGTATCAACTGCTAAATTTTGCAAGTAAACATGAAGAGAGAACAGAGATGAGGACGGAAAGACAGCTGGAACTAAATATTTTCACTTGTAATGCAATCACTCTTTTCATCCAACATAAAAGTACATGATACATCCTACATCGTCCGTCGTCCATTGTAGGCTCTACTCTATCGTCTAAAAACTGGGGTACACATGTATAATCTACAACCTACAACGGACAATGTATGAGTGCATATTTAAGTGAGAAATGTTGAAACTGGAACTGGAACTGGAACTGGAGAAAGAAGTGAAACGAGAGAAATTGAAATAGAGAAAGTGAGTTCAAGCTCTTTTAACTGTGTGAGTAGACTAAACTAACAACGCTATGAATCAAAGCCCAAGTGCCCGAGAATCCAGAATCCAGAATCGAGAACCGAGAAAGTGCAAGTAGAATGTAGAACGAATAGAGTAGAGAGGATAGGAAAGAGAGAGGATGGAGAGTAAAAGAAGTGAGTGAAAAATAAAATTGTGTAAAATTTAGTATTCAAGGTTTCTCATAAATTTTCACGCCTATTTACTTATTGTGCTAGTAGCATGTAGATTGTGGATTGTAGATGTATGTATGTATGTATGCTCTGTGTGTGTGTGTGTTTCGGGAGTCTAGGGCACTTTCAAAAATTATACTGCATGAGAATTGCGATTTTTTTAGTATTTTACACTCTTCTTCCTTCCTTTTTTCGCCACTTGAGTGAAATTTATATCCGTAAATGCATATAGAAAAACTCATACTCCCTTTCTTTTCGTAGTCATACTGATGGCAGTGGCACAGTTTCAGTTTCTGTTTCTGCTTCCGCTATGAGAACAAAAGAAGGGCGGAAAAATTCCTAATAGTTGGATCTTTGGATCCTTTTGGTTTTTGGTCGTTTCCGTCTCAGAGATTCTCAAGTACCAACAGAACAGAGGCTCAATTCAACTCAGCTCAGCTCAGTTCAGTTCAGCTCAACTCTGCTCAATAACCAACCCCAAAATCAATCCATCCACTATTTTCTGCTTCATTTTCTCTGACAAGCTCTCTTGCTCTTTTACTTCACACTCTAGAGTCTAGAGTCTAGAGTAGACAGTAGGAAGTGGGAGTTCCAGCTGGCTCCATGACTTTCTCCATAACATTATGTACATATTACATGCATTGCATTCCTATCAAAATATGATGAATAAACTGGAAGTGTGAATGTTGAATGTACACAATTTTTCCACATACTAGATACTAGACAATAGACACTAAACCCAACATCCAACATCCAACAACCAACTTTTCATATGAAATTACTGGAGCAAGGAAATTCAAAACGGGGAAATGAGCAACCTTCTCCAATCTTCAGTGTTCAATGTTCAATGCTCAACTGCGTCCGCTGTACATATGTGTATAAAATATAAATATATTGCATAATATTATCCATCCTTTAACACACTACACACAGAATTTTTTTTGCCATTTTCAGCCTTTTGAATTGTGTTTAGTGTTCACTGTTCACACATATGTAATAAAATATCAAATTCATGCATACACATTTCCTTCTTCTTTGCAAATATCAATTTTGCACAACATACAAAATACAAAATATAGAAACCAGCAAATAGAAAATAGAAAAAACAGCTTCTCCTTCTCTGGCCCACCCATTAGTTTTCAATGCAATGTTTTCTGAGTACATTCCTATGCAAAATTCAATTCACGTGAGAGATGAAAGCAAATCCGGTTCAAATTTCAATTTTCAATTCTTCAACGTTATTTTTGACAAATTGGACTCTCTTATTTTTATTGTGTATTTTGTATTTTGTATATTTTAACAAAAAAAATTGTGTTTTATGGAAACTTTCATGAATTTTCAAAGACTTTTATATTCTAAATTCGAGGTTCTAGATTCTAGAACTTTTCAGTTGTAGAATGTAGACTGCAGATTCCATGAATTTCATCAAGTTTATTATTTATTTGATTTCAGTACAATTACGATTTAAGGGAATCCGATTCTAAGCTCTAAAATCCAATCTGCACCTGCACATTGAACGTTTTATTTTAAAGGCATGCGTATGCGGAGCATTACAAATTACACTATGCTGCCCATTCTACATTGTGCAACGTACATTCTACATTCTACATTGTGTACACACCTCAGTTCACGGAATTAATGAGTTATACTTATAATGATGAAACTTCCGTCCGACTTAATTTTTCATCACAAATTCACATGATTTCAGTTTTCTGCCACAAACTCTGCTTTTGCTTTTACTTCCATCAAGTTCTGAATTTTGACGCATTGAGCATTGAGCATTTTGCATTGAATGTTGAAAATTGAAATAGCTAAAAATCAAATAAGAAAGTAAATTTTAATGTTATAAGTATTTCAGTTTTCGTATTTGGGTCCTTTTTGTCTTTAAGTATTTCCTAATAATAGTAAAATTTTTATTAACAGTCATAAAAATTAATGATTATTTTTAAGGTGTCAACCAGTGACCAATAACCAAATCAGTACAAAGTACAAGTAATTTGCTTGATGCTTTAATGTACTAATGGACTGTGTACTATAACTATAAGTGTAGAATGTTGTCACTTGTCACTGTTGTATTTAAATAATATTATTTTGGATACTAATTACAATTATGTGTGGAATGTGGATTGTAGATTGTAGATGACACAGATTTTATACAGCAAGGCACAAAACACAAAGGACATTCATTCATTTATTTTCATTCATTCATTATACATTTTACTTTTGACAGAGACATTGAGAGTTGAGGATTGAGATTGACAAATGCAAAGACAAAGACAATGACAGTGGCATTCAAAATTCAAGTGGATTAACCAAACTAACTCAATCCAAAATCCAACCGAAACCAAAGAGCAAAGGGAACCACAAACAGGCTGAAGAATGCAGGATGCAGAATGCAGACCGACGTTAATATATTATGACGAGATGTAAAAGGCTTTTGTCACATTCATATTACTCCATACGGCATACATTATAGATTATATTTAGTTTACAGTACATAAATAGTAAAACACAGATAGTAGACGGTGTAAAATGTAAAATAGAACTGTAAAGAGTACAGAGTAAAGACACACTTGCTCTTATTCCTTCTACGAGCTCCGAGTACATAGTATTTCTCCGCTTCTTCTCTTTGTCTTTTCACACGACTTTGAATTTTGAATGGAGGAGATTTTAGATTCTAGAGTCTAGATTCTAGATTGAAGATTGCAGATTCGAGAGACACGACGACACTGCATATTACATATTACAGATAGAATATAGACACTACACACTACACGACACGACAGGGTGATGAATAAATCACTTGATGGGCTCCTTTGTTTCACATTTTTTGTCCCTCGAACCTCGAAATGACTGACTGAATACTGAACAGTGAACAGTGAATTTGAATGTGTTGCCGAACTATAATTATTATCATGTCTTCCCACGTTCACTCTAAACTCTAAACTCTAAGCTCTGAGTTCTGAGTTCTAATGTACATGTATTATGCATGTTGTAACTAACCAACAAAGTACGCACTTGTGTTTCAACTTTGAAATACCGAATACCAGACACACATTGGATATTAGATATTAGACATTCCATCTCCGTCATTCTAAATTCGTGCATGCATATGGAATATAGATGTAGATAGACTAATCAAAAAAGACCAGAAGTAATAACAATAATGAGAAAAAAAGGGGGACGAATGACCAAAATGAATTGTTGTAAAATGAATCAACACAGCAGAGAACAACCAGAGAGAACAGAGCAGCCGGCACTTGTATTTTGTACAGGGATTTTTTCTCTTAGGTCACCGCTCTTTTCCCTTCTTCTCCGTTCTGCGTTTCGCCTTTCTTTGTCATTCTTTTATTTCTTATTTTAAATTTTAGACATTTTTAAACTTTTTAGAGACAAAGACAAAGACAACAAAGAGAAAGAGAAGGAAAACAGCAACATGAACTATTTACAATTTTTACATGTTACAAATGACGATGCTAATGGTAATACAATACATTATCCATTATAGAAAAAATCCTAGATTCATCTCCTATTGTTTTACATCATACATTCAACATGAACTTTTCAGTAATTTTACATGGAGTAAATATGTATAATGTAATAATGCAATAATGCATAATGTATGGAGTATGGAGTAATTGTCGTGTGTAAAGTGTAAAGTGGAAGAAGAAAAATTGGTGGAGGATAAAAAAAAAGGGCAAAGAAAACAGCTTTAGGACATTTTTCCTCGAGTTTATTAGATTTTTCTCTCTCCTTTTATCTTTCTGTTTGCTACTCACAACTCACAGCTCAGAGCACAGACTAATATTTAGTCTAATAGATTTCAGATTTGCAAGAGCAAGAGTACATAGATCTTTCATAGTGTAAAAGTTTAGCAGTACATTATCCCCACTCTCCATTCTAGTTTCTAGTTTCTGAATCCTAAACTCTACATTCTACATTCTACACTCTACATAAATATGATACGTTTTTCTGCTGGGATTTGGTGCCTTTCCAAAAATTTGGACGTAATACACATTATATTTTATACATTACGCAGTCTAATGTGGAGTATGGAGTTTTGCTTTGTTTTTCCACTCTTTTGGAAACTCTTTTCATAGAATTCATAGTTCATTGCTAACAACTAACTACTAACTACCAACTATGAAGGAAAAGCGAAAAGCGAACCATCCAGGGCAAATATCTGCATTCTACATGTATCTCGTAATTGTAACTTATCGCTTCCCCTTTTGCCTTTTTTCTCCTTTTTCGATCTACGTTTGTATAGTGTCTAGTGTATATCATGTGTAATATCTAATATCCAATATATAATGTACATGTGAGCGAGGGCAAACGGGAGAAAAATGAAAATAAACTGTTCTAACTCAAATTTAGTTCGCTCTAATAAAATAAGCATGTACCATGCTAATAATAATAATAATGTTGTATCTTGTACTTTATATTACACATTACATTATAGATTCTGGGTGGAAGATGGAAGGCAAAATTCCATGGGAAAATACAAGCTACAAGCTTCTATGTAAAATGTACAGAGTATCAAGTATAGGCAGTAAAAATTGTGAATTATATGATGATGATAGTATACACTATACATTAGACACTTTATATACTACACCCATTGCAGTTTTTTTAATTTGATTGAATTTCGCTGTCAGACATGGAAGATGGAAGTTGGGAGGAAAGCAAAATGCGTACGTAAATATATATTCGTGTGCGTAGCATTTCGAATTTTGAAGATCCAAGACTGGGGAATATTATGTATAAAAATACCTTTATCCAGAGGTAAAATATAAAATACTAATAACTAATAGTAAAGAATAGAGAATGAAGTAGATAGAGGAAAAACAATTGAACTTACTAACTTATAACTTTTACCCCATGCACACAATAAACAATGAGTCGTAAAAAACGGTGGATAGGTATTTTCAGTTTTCAGCTCTCAGTCTTATTTCTGCTTACCGTATCTAGTATCTATACTGTACTTCATATTTTATATGTGCTCAAAGGCCATGTAGAATGTAGACTCTAGACTGAGGGAAATTTACCAAAGACCAAAGACGACCCATTCTCATCAGCAGCAGCATCACCATTGTTGTTATTATTATTATTGTGTAGTATGTAGTATTAGAACTCGGACGATAATGATTAGAAGCAGAAAAACTACTGCACACAGTCGTGATAACAATTAAAAATGCTCTCTTCTCTCTATTCTATATTCTATAATAATATTATAGCTATACTGTACTCTCAAGTCTCAAGTTTCAAACATGAACACGAACAGTGAACAGTTTTTGTTCCAAGTTTCAAGATCCAACATGGAGAAGATGAAGATGAAAAAGAGCAAGTTGATAGTTGGTGATGAGCACTAATTTTGGCACTAATACTTCTCTCACATCATATAATGATCATAATTAGTAACATGAGGATAACATAAAATAAAAACAATAACAATGCTCAACAACAACAATAAAATAGTAATTACTATTAGGTACTATTAGATAAGTTAGTTTAGACCAAACTAAAATCTTGTACAGAAATCTTATATGCATCGTCGTGCACTATATACATGTACTGTATATATGATACCTATATGTATAATGTTTACCAAGTAACATCTAACATGATGTCAATAACATAGAAAATAATAATAATAATAAATAATATGCTAGAAGAAATACCTGTTGTACGGTTGATGATAATGTTAATGACACAAGAATCAAGAATCAAGAATACTTCCGTATTTGACGAACTGATACTGATTCCCATAAATAATAATGGCAAAAAATTTGGCTTGTCTTGGTTTAAAAAAAAAACTACATAGTGTAAACAGTAAATATATTAAACGTTGAACATTGAACAGTATAAATTATAAATAATACTTTACAAGTTACAAGTGTAGAATATAGATTGTAAATTGCAGATGCAAAACGAATGTTTTGTGTCTTTGATTAATGAGAATATCTTTTCATATTTTTTTCCATATACAGATATGCATATGTGTTTCTTGAACTTTCTTGTTAAACTGATTAATTATTATCATTGTTAAACAAGTCTAAATGAAAAAGTTGACAGTCATTCTAATCTCTCATCATACACTTACGCATGCATAAAATAATACGGTTTTTATTTTTTCATTAACCATTAAAATCAAAAATCTCAAGTCAAAGCCAAGTTTAAAAGTAGGTGAGTAAGAAGAACAAATTCCAAAAGAAAAGAAACATAACTTAAATCATTACAAAAAGGAAACTTGTGGTATTTCTAAAACAAAGAACCAACGTCAATTTAAATGATTAATAATGTTCTAAGATCTAAGTTGAAGAACGATGTTGAGCTCTGAGTTACACTAGAAGAAATATGACGAAAAGCTCTGTGTGTTTTTCTTCATTGTCTAGAGTCTAGAGACTATAGAGACTGCAGAGTAAAGAGTCTATATAGCGTCCAAATTTCAAATGGAGTCTTTTGAGTCTTGAGATTTTAGACAGTCCCATCTCCAATCTCCCATCGATTACACTTAACACCTAACAAGTTGAATTGGAATGTCTGATTGAATGAAATATGTGTGATTTGTAATTTTTAATGTCACATCGTTATGTGCAAAACAGAGAGAGAGAATGAAAGTTAACAGCTTATATTTATTGCTTACCTTAATTTAGCTATTAGCTATTGGTAGCAAAAAGTACACAGTATAAAATGCATACTGTATACTGTAGGGTTGCGAGGTATTTTCATCATGACTTTATGACTCATCAAGAAGACAGCAGCAATAAAAGTGTGTAGAATATGGGAATTTTATGGTGTATTGAACGTGTGGTGTTCTTACAATTACAATTACAACTGCATAATTGTCATTAATTTCAAATTTCAAACGAGGTTTACACACAGAGATACCTATACATATTTTACGCGTAGTAATTGTCCAATCATCCATTTTGTGAAAATGTAACTTTGAACTAGAGTTTATCCATTATCCATGATACACATTTCATACGTCGAAGTTATGAGTCATAACACATAGCACTGCCAATTTCATACTCAACCTGATAAAGCCTGAGAATACAAAAACTTTGTAAAAAATGAGGAATTCCTCGCTTATACCTAAAACGCTATTAATCATGAAATAATTTTGTATGTTGAGCTTCTGACACTTGTGTAAGCACTAGGCACTGAGCACAGCGCGCAAGAACAAAAAACAATGCACTCAGCAGTAGCCGGTAGCCGGATAAATAATTAATAGATTACACATCAAAAAGCAAAAAAACGTCTCAAATGTTGACTCAAACATACGATAAAATATTTAAAAAAACATGCAATGAAATGAAAAATGAATAATCCTGGTAATATTATACAATATGAAGACCTTCTGAGGAAATGTATGGCATTTTTCTTTTTTTCCCCTTGTGCATCTCATTTATATAGTGTACACATAAAAAAAGCTGAAGAACAAGAAAAGGAAATTTAATATCGAATCATCTCTCTCTCTCTCCTTTTTTTACTCTTTACCTACACTTTTACCGTTTTGTTATAATAATCATTAATTTGTGTAAACGTCACATATATGCATGTACTAATAAACATAATGAGTAATGAATAATGATGATGCGGATGTTATTAATTAGATAAGCTGATTATGCATTATGTATGATATATTATTATTATTATGATGATCAAAAGAGTAGTGAAATGCCGCGACTGGAAAAGAGCGTGTAAACTGGAGCTTCTGAAAATGACTGAGAACTGAAAATTAAAAGAAATATTTTACGAAATGATTTCCGTCCAGCTCGTTTATTTTATGAGAACAACTGAACTCTAAGCATTATATTATGCGTTAAATATGATTAATTTATTATACAGAGTAATCGTGTGATTTCACGGTTCATTATAAATTACAAGTAGGCTACGACGGAACGTCGGGACGACCGGAGCCGAAAAATTGTCTGTAAACACAGAGCCAAATACGACAAAAGTTGTCAAAATGTAGTGGGACAAAATTAATTTTGATTCAAAATTGAAAAAACTTTACGGCACTAAAACTAAGCAGCGTAACTTAAATTTAAGTGCAGAAAATTACAAAAAATCTATAATGAGCCGTAAAAAGTCGAGCAGCACACAAGTGTTTGGCTGACCGAAGGTTAACAAGAAACGTCGGGGCAGGAAATTCGACTTCTGCGATCGCTCCACTTCGCGTCGCGATCGCTTTCGAGGTCACACGATCTAAGAAAGTTCGACTTCGCGTCGCCATTAAAAATTAATTTGTCCTAATTTTTAAAATTATTAATAAATTTGTCCCACTGCATTTTAGGGCCCGTATGTAATTTTCCTAATTTTTAAAATTATTAATTAATTTGTCCCACTACATTTTGACACCCTTTGTCCCATTTGGCTCTGTGGCTATAGACGACTTCCGCCTCCGCTTCGGTCCGGCTCCGGTCAATAATTTATGCATCACTTCGTTTGCTCTTGATTTTTCCATGTTATTTTTAGTGAATAATAAAAACACAATACTAAAAATTCACCATCCAGAATCCAGAATATGTAGGAGTTTTGATGATGAGCATCACATCTTTTTCCTCTCTCTTTTTCAGATTTTAATAAAGGGATTTTTATCGATTAATTCCTTTAGATCTGTGAACACATATTGCATATTATGTAGTATGTACTTTTGAACTAAAATGTTGATGATAATCCGGATTATTATTTTCCTCATTTCTGTACAACTGTAGAACTTCCTAGGTATAAACCATATGGTAAATATCTAACGCGGAACATGGGTGAAAGACAAAGCCCTGGTTTTGTGCCTGTGTGTGATGAAAACAAAGAAGAGCAAAGTAGAGAATGGAGATAATAATGTGGGGTAAAGCCACAATATCGACTCTGAGTAAAAAGTAACAGCCTTAGAAAGTTTAATGTCTATATTATATAATATTATATGTATTATGTAGCATTCAGAATTTGTAATCAAGTAGATTGAAAGCTGAAAATCTAAAATTCGCCATTGCATAAAGATTTATTTTGTTATGTTGTGTGTAATATTAGTTTTCATCATCATTAATCAGTATAATATTTTCATTGTTACATCGAAAATCGCAAGCCACAAATCGCAACTCGAAACTCAAAGTCCGTTTCATAACTTAAATTCAAATATTATATCTAATTATTCTTCACATTTTGTCTTGAATCAATCATTTATAATTAATCGTGAATGAAAACATACTCTTAACTCTTACGTGTGTTTCGCAGTTTCGTATGTTTACTTAGACAAATAATCGACTTTGTTACTTTTAACTAATATTAAATAAATACACTTTTGTGTAAACAAATCACAAAAAATAGTTAAACAGACAGAGTAACCGCGTACATATTTATATTAAACTCACAAAAAAATACGAATCAGAATAAATATATCGAGAATTGACACTCGAGAATCGAGGCTCGAGACCAAAAAAAACATACACAAATAAGTAAAATACATAGACTAAAATATTATTTAAATCATTCCAGTTTTTGCTTGTGGATGAACTTATTCATTGCTCTATTGCATAACAAACATAATATTTTTCATTATTGATTATTGATAATAATATCAGAATTGTAAACTCTAGTACAAAACCTGACAAAAACTTGAATCCAGCACGTACTGGAGTTATTTATCTTTTGTAGGTATATCTTCCATGTTCCATATATTTTCCGCTTTATTCATGATGTAAAGCTTTATTAGTTTTGATTAAAAAATAATAATAATTTGTATTATTATTATTATTATTGATATCATAAGTAACTAATGGTATTATAATTATTATTTAGGATTATTGAACATACGAGCCAGGCCCTTCGGGCCTGGATCGCTCCGCGATCCAGGTCCGAATTATATTAGCATGTGTTGACCCTTGAC